>JAJPUD010027861.1:0-15170 GCA_023553655.1 Myrmecobius fasciatus | reverse complement strand
TCATGTAGATATTGGTGCTACTGCATGGGCAAGATGGCTCCTAGGACCTGGTAGGAGGATAGTTTAAAAACAGGGACCTCACTAGATTCCTTATAAAAAGATGAGATACTTAGTTTTCCACCAGTCTTTTAAAGTGTCTCAGTAGAGAACAATTTCTTTGACTATTCTGGAGAATTAATGGAGGGAGGATGAGGAATAATGAGAAAAGTGGCTCAAAACCCCAAGCAAATGGGGGGAATTTCTATGAAAATATTGGCATGTATTTGCAGGATGAGAGCTAGAGATCATGTGTTTTGGGGTGTGGGTAGGTGTTTTCCAGGACAACTTCCTAGTTCCATCTCATACTTTATTTAACAATATTAAACAGGCACTTTTGATAGCACACATACAACATCATAAAAGGCAACTTTTGCTCAGTTTGCTCTCTTTGACAAAATATCAAAATAAAAACTTTTGACATAGACATTGCACCCAAGGTAAATTTTTTTAATACATTACAATGAATCTTAAAGATACACATGAACAGAATAAAGCTTCTTTTTTTTCCTTCTCTTTTTTAAATCTTTAAAAAGGCCAGGTGCCAACTACTCTGTATTGTGTCAGTGCATAAATACACCTCCTTGATCTGGGAGCTCAGGAAAAGCAGTCCTAGGTCATTTCTTTCATAGGCTGCTTTTCACCTGAGTTTTTCTTTCAAACTGCAGAGCCCGGGTGTACCCTCTGCGAAATATGACAGAACCTTAAGTGATCGTGATGTGGTGGAGGGACCAGTAGCATGGGACATCATCTAGAATCTCATCAGTCTCTCTCATTTCCCTTCAGGACAGGCCCAAATTGCGTCCCACTTGGTCACTCTTGGGCCTCATCTCCTCTCCACCACTTTCTTTTTCTTTTAAATCAAGGAAGTCTGTATTCACATTTAAAAAATGAAAATAGTACCGGGAACTGCATAGTCAGAAAGCTGATGCTTAGAGCTGCTTACTCTATACAGTGAGAGGTTCAAACTGGTGCTTTCAGGGACTGTGGAGACAACACCAGTCAGTGGTGGCAAGTGAGCCCAGTTCTCTCCATTTTCCAAATGGAAAAAAAGTTCGTCACAAATTTCAAGGTGCGGTTTTAGTCAACTGGCATTTCCCATCCATCCATTGGCAGCAATTACAGTGGTCAAATAATGGTACCGCTGTCTGAAATGAGAGGGCCCACACAACGTCAAGGCTAGATTGGGATAACTTTGCTATGCAGGGAAGGAATCCCTTGGGAATGACTGTTTTAAACAGAAAGCTGTGCACCCTCCCTCCAATTTCATTTACAGGGCTGGGCATTGTAGTTTTAATAACAACAACAATAACAACAATAATAAAAAGGTACTGCTTTGTCAGTTTCTAATTAAACGAATTGTACAGGATAATTTGTGCAAAATCGTTGAACGTTTGCTTTCTACAGTGTACTGCACCTTATGAATAAGACGCACATGGAATGAAGTTCATCTCTTCAAGTACTTTGTATAAAGATAACACAGACACAGTCTCCAAGGGAGCCGAGATCGGCCTGTACCCTTGTAACCTCAGCACTTCTGCAAGAAAGGAATTGCTCTTGACAATTCAGGCTGCCCAAAGCGATTACAATTTTAGTTCATGGAAATCATTGGAGACATCAAAGTCTCAGCATTTGCATGATAAATCAGGTGAATTAAAAAAAGAAAAGATTAGTAGACACAAAGCAAACTATTTCACAGAGATAGCAGTGCAAGTTCATTTAAGCTAGACAGAGAAACCATGCTACACAAATGAATGTAATGCTTTGATCATTTTCCCTCACCAACCCTGCGATGGCAGCTGAGGATCAGGACAAGTCACTTTCATAAATTACTCAGAAGTATCTCTTCTTAAAGGAATTTTAAAGCTAGTTAATTTTTGGCCAAACAGTTGGCTTAGGAGATTGTTCTGGGATTCAACTGTCCTATACTTATGAGTTTCAGCAGGTTTAGCACCTTGGACAGTTCTACTCCTCTTTAGAGTGTTAGGGAGGGTTGAGGGAGTTCCTTTGGGTACCACCTCCCGGAAAGATTTCCCCAAGATCCCTTTTTTGCATTTGGCATTCCTTTTGTGGTGGTAAGTTTCTACCTTCTTTTGATTGTAAGGGTCAGGTACGGTTTTCTTGAGCTGGCTGCTTGTCCCTGCAGTTCTGGGTTTGGAGACTCGGTTGTCCTGAGTCCCCCTCCTCCTGGAGGATGGTATGGGGCTATTATTACTCGTCCACTCTGCTTTTTTCAAGTCCCTTGGGCCTTCATCCCTACCCACCTCTGGAGTTTTCTTCTTCACATCACCCTTGATATTCTCTCTGGAGCCCAAGCTTCCTTTGTGCCCCAAGCTCCTATGTTCTTTTTGTCTCTTGGAGAAGCCTTTGGTGGAGAGGCTCAAAGGTGGCTTCTCAGGTGATATGCCAAGATCTTTGTGGTCTGGCTTAGTTGAGATCACTGCTGTCTCACTTTTGAGTTGGGCACCGGTGGGTTTTGTTTGACTGCCACCTCCTTCTTTGACATTGCTCCCAACGCCGTCCTTAGGACGAGGACTCTGGTTGGGCTTGGCTTTCAGGGTGGGGGGCCTTGATACATCCTCATTAACGGGTGTACTGGAGGTTGCCTCTTTGGGGACATGGTTCGCTGTTGTTTTCTGCTGGGGGGCTGCGTCCTTGGTGACTTTATTTAGAATTGGTGATGCCGTTCGATCCTTGAGGGGTTGTGCAGGGTGGGGAATCTTTGTAGAACTGAGTCTGGAGGAACTCTCCTTCTGGGACATTGTGGTTCCATTGAGGCCATTGCTTGAGACCTTCTGGGGTTCTTTGGGCCATGGAGCCTCCGTCTTGTTGCTGTGTGATGTGGTGGTTTTCTTCTCTGTCCTGACCAAAGGGATCTCGGTTGGGGAACTGGGATAGTCAGAAGTTTCTTTGTCAGCATTCACCACTGGTTTATCTTGAGTATTTGCATGCCTGCTTTGCACTGGAGCCAGGTGAAATGCTAGATTTTCATCAGCTTCTTCAGTCTTTTCATTCACAAGTATAGGTAGGTCTTGTTCCAGCTTGCTTGTTTCTAGAAGAAGAGCAGGGCTTGGAGGGAGATCATCTTTTGGCTCTTGTACACATAGCGGCGCCATACTATTACTCTCCTTGCATTCTTCTGGGGTATCTGAGAGAGGGGAGAGGCATGGTGGAGGTAACTGCAAGAGCTCAAGGGGACAGCCTTCCATTTTGTCCAAGTGGTCAGAGAAGCAGCCCATCAGGTCCTTGGGTTTTTCTTCATCAGACAGTCTTGCTGGGGAGCCAGGTGCTTCTTCTAGGAAGGGCTTGTGTAGAGTTGGGGGAGACTGGTTGCCCAATGCAGGCTTATTGTCCACCCGGTGATCTAACGGGGCAAGTATCCCCTCTGCCTCTGGCCCTGGGAGGCTGTTGGGCAGTGAAATCTTCCTCTTTTTGTTGGGGGGCATACTTTCCTGGGAATTGACTTCCTTTTTCTTTTTCTCCTTTCCCTCTCTGGCCCCAGCACCTGGTCTCATTACCCCCCTGAATTTGAAAGTCCGGTTCCCTTCTGCTAGGTGCTTCTCCATGTGTCGTTCATACTGTTCCTTCTTGGAAAAAGTGTAATTGCATGTGCTGCAGATGAAGGACTTTTTGATGACGTGCATGACATCGGCACAGAGCTCACATGCGTAGAGCGTGGTGTGCTTGATTTCTGGCTTTTCCTTCACACCATGCTCCTGGCTCAGGTGGCCCCGGAGCTCCCGGGTCTCCTTGTAGAACTTGGGACATCGGGTACACATGTAGATTTTCTCAAGGCTGTGCACTACCAGGTGGCGCTGGAGTTTGAAGGGCTTGGGGAACTGCTTTCCACAGTGGTGGCAATCCCTAGAAGGATCTTTGCACTGTGGGTGCATGGGGACTACTTTGGAAGGGGGCTCACTAGTAGGTCCGGGATCAGGAGACCCTACTTTGGCAGAACTGGATAAGGCGGTGGTTGTGGTGGGGAAGCTGCTGTTGGGGGGAGCGTTGGTTTGAGCCAAGGGCTTGTTCTTGCCGCTGCCTTCAGTGATGTCCTGACTTCCTTTAGATTCTTGAACTTTGGGATCTTTGCTCTTACTAGCAGAGCGCTTGCCCCGGGAGGGCTTGGGCTTCCGATTCATGATGGTGTTCAGAAACTGAGTAACTGCACTGTCCTCTCCAAAGCAGGTGGGCAACCCCGTCATGCATTTCTGGACTTGACCTTTCCGAGCAAACTTGGCAGCATGCTCTCGTAGGTGCTCATTGTACATCCAGACGTCCGAGATCTCCTTCAGGCACATGCCACAGGCCCAAAGGCCTACCTTGTTTTTCGCATGTTTCCCTTTTAAATGCTCCTTCAGCTGTTCCCTGGAACTGAATTTCCGCTGGACACACATGTAGCATGTTGGGGGAGGAGAGGGGTTGTGTGTGAGCTTATGAAAGTCCAATTCTCCCAGAGTGAGAAACCACTGGAAGCACACTTTACACTTGTAGTGCTTTTCCCTGGTCTTGATGGTCAGGTCGCTCCGACTTCTTCCCCTTTTCCCTTCCTCTTCTTTTTGTTTGTTAGGTTGCGTGTGCTCATTCACCTTCTTGAAACTTAAAGTGCTTGGGTCGGACTGGCCGGAACAGTCTTGGCAAGTGCTAAAGAAATGCATGTCTCTCATTTCAAACTTTGTGCTCAGCAGCTCGATGTCGATGGGATGAAGTTCTGGGGAGCCTGGGTTCCTCTGGACATGGCCAGCATAGGTCTCTACCTCTAGCTCTGGGGGCTCAGGACTTGCTTCTCCCAAAGAGTACTCATTCTTAGCTTCCAAAGGCGACTTGAAAGGCATTTCGTTACAATGATCCAGGACTTCCAGGTCATTCCAAACAGCTGGCGAGATGTGTAAGCTGGGGATGGCTTCCAACCTGTTGTTCGGGCAGAGATAAGTCAGCATGTCGTCATCGTCCAGAGGGAGGCCCATTTTGTGGTCCCCATCTGTTTCGCTGTCCGGTTTATGAGTCCCTAAGCCAGGACTCAGAGACCAGGTGTCATTCCCATGATACATATCCAGTGAAAAGGCATCATGGAAAGACATGGACTCATAATTACAGGGGTCCTCCTGAGTGACACACAAAGAGTCAGTATCACTGAGATCAGATGGCAGGCGGATGGAGAACATTTCGCTGGACCCCACCACCTGGCTGCTGGGCTCTATAACTGGTTTGGGTTTCTTGGGCCCTTTCCCATAAACACGGGTGCACTTCCTCCGGGAGAAGTGATCGTCCCTTGGGAAGAGAAGAGAAAATGTGGCATCATCATCAAATAAGTGCTGGAGGTCCACTTTGGTCTGATCGTTGGCAAAGGACTCTTTGCCCTGCTCCCCCTCCCGCTGGGCTTCTGAGTCCATCACAGTATCCTCTGAGAAGACCTGGGGTAGACTGTTGATTGATATGGTCTTTCTTTTTTCTGGATCTGAAGCTGCTAAGGGCACGTCTGGCTCAGCAGGACTTAAGGATGCCTGCTTCAAGGGCAAATCATGCTTTCCCAATGGACCATCTTCTAACTTCCTTCTTTCCATTACATATTCCTCTACTTCTGTACCACGAGTATCTTTACGCATCTCATCATAAACGCTGCAAAGCCCTTCCTCTTCGGGCCTCAGGAAATTATTGTCCCAGGACTCCTCTGAAATCTGCATGTGATCTCTTGTAGACAGACTCTCCATCCTCCCTTGACAATTTATCAAATCACTGATGGTCTTCTGGCCAAGTGCCTCTTCTGTGAATAGTATCTGACTTCCCATTTCAGCCACATTCTTGAAAGTCTCTTGGACTGGTCTGTCACTGAGAGATGAATAAGACCAGTCCTTGCCCGGGGGTGAGAGGGAACTGTTTGGCTGCCCAGGATAATCGGCAATGGTGGATGATGAACTTGAATCAAGTCTGGCTAAACTCCCATCAGGAGAAACTTCTGGGATATTCTTCTCCAAGTCAGAAGCCTCAAAGCATGCCTTTTTCCTTGGGAATGTTTTCTCTTGCTTTTTTCTCACTCCTCTAATTAATTTCCCTTCTGAATCACTGTTTAAGTCTGCAGGTTCTTTGCTTTGGCGCTTTCTACCTTTTCGCCTCCTGTCTAATTTTTTAGGACTGGGCTTCCTTCTATGTGATCTGTCTGATTTCTCAGACTCCAAGTCCTGAGGTTGTAGCTTTGTTTTGTCATTCACCAAGTCCGAGTGCAGGAGTTTTGGGGTCACTGGAGGAATTGCAGCCCTGAGGCTACTTAGCCCTGGACTGACCTCCTCATGTTCTTGGGTGTTGGGCTCCTCCTGCAGAGGTGGTCCAGGAGTAGGGCTGCTGTTGATTAGGGAATCACATGCCTTATCTTTCTCTGTTATGGCCCTTAGGCTTTTCTTAGAGTGTCTTGATATTTTTGGTCCTTTTTCCAAAGGAGCAGAGCTCGATCTGGTTGTTTTATTTGGCAACGAGGGGCCATCATTCTTTATCCGATGTTTCACAGCTTTGTGTCTCATCAGGCCAGGTTTGGATTTGAAGGATAAGGAGCAAATATCACATGTGACTTGTAGCTCATTTGACTGTGGGGGATTTCTTTTCCACTGGCCATTCCGCAGAGGTGGTGGCTTCTTTTTCAATCTACTCTTTTCTGGGATGGGATCCAGGTGGCTTGGCACATCACCGATGAAAGATTCTGGCGGATCATTTCCTTGGCTTTTACAAGGATTGATACTTAAACCATCCTTTCTTGGGTCCATACTTGGAGAAGCAGGATTGAAGGAGCTCACTTCTGTTGCTGCCAAAAGGTGGGCATCCTCTGGATCCCCAAAGTTGGGTTCAAGCATCTTTGTAAGTTTAGGGTCCACAGTTACAGAATACAACTTCATTTCATTGTTTTTAGCTTCTCTTTCTTGTGGAGAACTGGGGTCTTGCTCTACTTTAGTTTCCTTGCTAAACAGAGAGTGCCTGAGACCCTCTGGGTAAATTTCAAGTTCCCCTTTGGAGTAGATATTGAGAGTCCCATCGAGAAGGGATCTTGATTGGTTTTTCTTATCGTGGGGGCATTCCAACTCTATGCAGGCACATTTCGAGGACGCTCTTCTGACAATATCATTCTGGCCCAAGTGTGAAATGTAGGAAATGGTGGAGTCATGTATTGGTGCTTTCTGGGGGACATCTTCTGCCAGGGGAGATGAAATAGCATGACTGGGGTCAAAGGGAGAGGTTCTAGGTTTCTCTTCTCCAGGCTCCGCTTGGTTATTTAAAATGTCCTCCTTGGCACAGCATTTGCCATTGCCATCTGTAGCTTGTGGCAAGGAGACCCTGATGCTCTGGTCCTGAAATACTGGCTGAGTTAAATGAACGTCTTCACCGGTATTCTTTTCTACTGGGCTCTGTGCAGGGTAACATTTTAGACTTTTCTCAGGATCATAGATGGTTTTCTCCAAAGACCAAAGAGCTGATTTCCCCTCTGGATTGTGTAACAGGACACCATATTCATCTTTTTCAGCTTGAGTATTCACAGTAGTCAGAAGGCCTTCAGCTCCCATACTCTGCACATATTCCTGGCCAGAAGCTGTTGCCTGCAAAGGAAGACTGAGGGCTGAGTCTTCCCCTGAGGGAGGGCTCTGAAGGTGCTTCTTTGGAGAGATACTGGCTTCTTCTGAAAATGATCCTGAAATTGTTTGGTTTTTCCAGTGGTCCTTCTCCAAGAGGTGCTTGGGGTCTGGGGAATAAGCAGGCAGTACTGTTAGCCCATCGGGCAGTTTCTCAGGGGTCCTTTTGCTTTTCTTAGCAGAGGGTAACTGGTTCTCCTCCTTCCCCAGAGCACTGCCTTTGCCCTGTATCTCTGGGAATAGGTCACCCAATTCCTCTTTCTCAAGAGAGACAGGGCTTAATGAGAATTTTTGGTGCTTTTTAAATGGCCAGGTTGCTATGCTGTGGTTTTGCTCTAGGTCTCTGTTGGGTCGGTCTTCCCTTTTTGTCAATTTGGCCGCTGGGGAGTTAGATGTGTCATTGAATGGGATGGAATTGATGTTTTGTGAAACACCATCTGAGCAGATATGAAGATCATCCCGTTCTGGGCTCTGATGTAGTGGGGTTACATGATTTTGTGCCTTGGGACTCCCCACCATGGATTGCTTTAAAGGGGATGATTCTGTTTCACTGAGTAAACCCACATTGTCGCCTGTCTCTGAGAACAGCTGAATTCCTACTGTGGGGGCTAGAGGTACCGTTTGCACACCTTCCATGATTCCCTCATCATTGCTGTAACTATAATCCATGTGCCCATCTTCCTGACTCTCCCCTTTCAGATCAGAAGGGCTGGCACTTGGGAGCTGGAGACTGGCAGAGAGTAGCTCTGTGAGGCAAGAGGGCATTTTTTCTTCCTCATTATTTTGGACTGTCCTGGCCACAAAGAGCTGGAGCTCTTGTAAGGGATTTGCTATTGAACCCTGGGATACTGGTTCTCTTTCATCACCACAAGCTGGATCTTTGGCCAAACTCAGCACCTCAAATAATGAAGCTTTTTGGTTGCCAGTCTTCTCACAGATTGACATCGGCGAATAAGAGGCGGAAGCCACGACTTCCTCGTTCCCCTCCAATATAGGATCCTCTTCATTGTGCTGAGAGATGACTGCACTCTTAGGAGTTTCTGCCCTATTTGCTTTCTTTAATGGATTTTCCTCTGAGGTGTTGAAATTTCTGACATCCAAAGATGAAGTGGTTTCCAGAACTGGAACTCTATCATCCTGAAAAACCATTTCAGATTTCAAATAGGTTACTGGATTGTCAAATGCGTCTAGCTCAGGTGGTTCATTGAGTGTTTGAGCCATCTCCTGTGGTTCTGGAAACATGTCTTCTCTAGTTTTTCTTGGGAGAAGTTGCAGAGGATCCTGTTTAGTCATTTTGCTAGCTTCCTTATTTTCAGAGTCCAGAGATTCTCTCATGGGGCTGCTCTTTGTCAAACTCTCTGCAGAGGCTAAGGGTTCTGGTTTTTCAGACACATCAGAAAAGGAGGGGTCAGCACTAATGAGGGATTCATTTTTGATCTCAGAGCAGCTGGTCTGCTTTGAAATATCAGCTTCTTGGAGCTCGAGCTGAAACTGGTCACAAGTCAAGGGGGAGCCAAAAGGATCTATCGTGACCGTATCCTCACGTGCATTCGGGGACATGCTTGTCAGTGGGTCAAATGATATGGCACACGACCAGCTTTCTCGATGACTTCCGTAGTCTCCACCCATGCTGGCCATTTCTTTGTCCTCGCCTGGATCTGTTCCGCTGGGACTTTTGGGTGCTACAAGATTTGGGCCCTCAAGATTGGTGAGCTCGTGGGTTAGGAACAAATGCTTCTCATGTTCAGATTCTTGTCCTAGAGGTGAAGGTGAGAACTGTTTTGTTGTTTCAGGTGCATCCAAAGCAATAAAGTGCTCAGGAGAAGGTAGGACCCCAGGGGCTGCATTGTCAAGTTTGTTAGTTTGAAGTTCACTTTCTAATTCTGTGACCAATCTCTTGATTTCCAGCTCATCCTCTGATATGTTATTCATAAATGGTACATTATAGTCTCCTATCTTTCCTGATAATGGGCTACGAGTTACAGTTATTTCATCAGGAAATTTTTTATCTAATGATTTTTCCACTGAAAGGTCATGAAAATGGCCCATGTCATCAGACAGGACTGGCGATACTTCTTCCAGAGTCCAGTCCTTTTCATGGAGAAACGGTGGGAACTGTTGCTCAAGCTCAGTAGATTTGCTCGGGGAGGTGCTCTCGCAGGCAAAAGGAATATAGCTGACCTTGCTGGGGGACATGCTGCCATAGAGAGGTGTGTCAAATCCGGCCACAGGTAGGCTACTGAAGATAGATGATGAATCAAAGCTCAGTGGGGGAGAGACTTTGCCTGGTTCAGATTCTGCTGTGTAGGGTGGAATCTTGGAGGGTCCGGGCTCAAAGGCATTCGAGTCGCTGTCATCCTGACCTAGGAACATGTTGTCTTCATGGGATGACCCCAGAACTAAAGGTTTTGAATACAGATTGCCATCATAATGACCTGATAAACCCTTTTCCCTGGGGGATGTTTCATTAGCGGCGCTCTCATAAGAATTATGCCCTTTGCTAGAGAGCATAATCCCGATGGGATCTCCATTATAACAGCCAGTGGGTATGGCAAAGTCTTTAGCATCTGCACTGGGGTCATGGTTCTTTAAGAATTCCATGTTGGCTTCTGTGTAGCTGAGATCCATAGGGTTTGAAACCTGTGGTGGATTAATTAACTCTCCAGTTTGGTACTTTAGAGGGTCCTCATCGAAAGGAGAAAATGGAGGCTCGAGATTATGAGTGGCGTCTTGCAAAGTGGAGAGAGCTGGACTTTCAGAGATTTCTGGAGGTACCATGTCAACGTGGGTTCCTCCCATCTTGGACTTGGAGGCTGCTTTTTCATCGCTGTCAATCTGGCCGGACTTGGAGCTGATAATTTCTTTGCTCAGCATTGCTTTTTCTTTGGTCGTAGCTTTTCCATTTTCATTTATGTAACTGGTCGGTGAAAAATTGGACTTGTCACTTGGTAGGAGTTTGGTTCTGGTTGACAAGACTTTGGCCAAGCCAGGTCTTCTGCTCTTCTTGGAAAAGTCTTCTAGAGAGGGATAGTTTTCTGTTGGAGGGTCCTCATGGTTGGGAAGCTGTGGAAGTCCTGTGACGGGAAGAGGCAAAGTGTGACCAGAGTCACTTGGGCTCCTTATCTCCTGGATGCTTTCCTTTTCATTGTCAGAATTTCCCTTCTCGGTGCTTTGGGACCGCTTTTCTATCTTGCTGGCTGGATTAGTGCTTTGATCATCAGCAGGGGACGGCTGGCAAATATTCTCCGGGCTCAAGGACACAATCTCTTCCTTACTCCCTGCTTTGTCACTTGGATCCTCCTGGGAATCCTGATATCTCTTCCCTCCCCGTTTCTGGCCTGATTCCTTCTCTCCTCGATTTCGTCTTAAAAAGTTATGTCTAGGCCTGCCATTGATGCTGGAATTTTCCAGCTGTCTCTTCCTGGATGCACCCAGGGAACATCCTCTTCCTTCCTCATCCGAATCAGAGATGTAATCATATTCCCCAAACTGCCCGCTTTTGGCCGTGGGGACGGGCTTAGGAGTCACCAGGGAGAACTGCATGATTCGGCTGTTCTTGACTTGCAGTTTATGTGGCTTATTCTTCTGCTGTACAATTTTGTGAATAAGTTCTTTGCTCCAGGTACCATTTCGAGCCTTCCTCCTCTTCCCTTCCTTCTTGGAGAACCTGTGCTGCTTAGGACTCCTGGGTCCAGGTTGTGTGGTAGCCATTCCGTCCTGGACCTGTCCATCGGGGTCTGAATCAGGGCTGCTTCTTCGGGGTTGCTTTCTGAGTTCCCTTGAACTGGGCCTCTTTGGGGGGGTTGGGGTAGAGGCTGTCTTGCTGAACTTCTTCCTTGGCCTCCCTCGGCTTGCTTTCCCCACCTTGTTATTCCCTCCCGTCCCCAGGGTTTCACTGGGAGTCAGTTCTTTCCTGTACAGACTGACCCTCTTTCCCCTGCCCCGTTCCCTTGCTTTGCATGTCCGTTCTTTCTCAGGGGGCGGCTGCTCGCCGAGTCTGCTTTGGCTCCTGCGCCGGGTCAGGTAGCCTTCTTCACAGTGACTGATTGCTGGGGGTGGAGGCTGTCCCCCATCCGGGGCCACGTGTTTGGCCTTGCTTTCGGGTCCTGCTCCTTCCTTGGTCTTGTAGGACTGGCTGTTGCCCAGACCTTTGTTGGCTGAGAGTTCTTCATCGGTGAAAACGTCAATAAAGCTGCTATCAATCTCCGGGTTGTCCGATTGATACTCGAGGCCGTTCAGGGCCTCTGTGATCAGGCTATCCAACTTGGCGTCCTCTATCTCCAAGTCAGAAGCCATAAGAGACAAAGAATTTGTAAAGAAGTTTCCCTTTAAAGGGTCCTCTTTGCTTTCTCCCTTACCCTCCCCATCTAAGATGAAGTCTGCAGACTTGTTGGGGTTCAGCAAATGTGAGTGGGGATCGGAAGGTCCCTTGGGACCCGTGAGTCCAGACCCAGGCTGGGGAGCTCGCAGAGAGTCCGGAGGGCGCTTTCGGCCCTCGGTCGGTCTTGGTCCATCTCGCATCTCGGCCAGGAGCGCCGAGTGTAAACCGCAGTACTGCCGGTGTTCCAGGAAGGAGGCGAGGTTACTATAGTTCTGGTCACATTGCTTGCAGGTCAGCAGCACATCCAGTTGGTCCAGGCTAGCGCTGCTGATTGAGTTGGCTAGGAAGTGATGGGAAGAATAAGGGGGCAGCTCGCCTTCAAAGCCATCCAGACCTCCTTTGCCGAGATCAGCGACTGCTCGGGGAAACTGACTCTCCTGGAGACATTTAAAGAGGTTCTCCTCCTTTGGTCCATCGGGGGGGAAATGAAATGCCTTAATGGCCTCAGATGGATAAGGAATGGATAGGTCACTCGTTGTGTCTGGAGAGTGGAAAGTCTTGTTGTTCTCCTTCGGGTGAATGGGGGGCTGGAAATAAGAGGAAGGGGCGAGTGGGACCGAGAGCTGGCTGTCTTCTGAGCTGTGATTAACAGGGCTGTTGGACAGGGGGGACAGAGAAGAGCAAGTGCTATTGCTTGTGGGATTGGGAAGAGGGGAGGGCAGAGGGGATTTGACTGGAGAAGTTGCTGCTAATCCTGGGGAGGGCAAGACCAGAGAGAGCTTGGAAGCTTTTCTGGGTGAAGCCTGAGGCTGGCTTAGCCCAAAGAACAAGGGGTTGGTCCTGGTATCGCAGGAAGGAGAGTGGGCTTCCTTCACTCCTTCATAGGGATAACTCCCCGTAGGACCCCCATTCAGCTGGATGGGCTCACTTCTCTGGGCTGGGAGCTTTTCCTCGGCCCCTCGGATCTTCCCGGGATAGCCCGGAGGGCTGGACAGGTGGGCTGTTTTGGGCATCTTGCCCACTCCTGGCCATTCAGCTGTGCCCGGAGGGAAGGGAAGCTTTGGGCTGTTCAATGGTCTTGAGGGCTCGATTCTGTTTGGAGTAGGGATGGCAGAGGTGAGATGAATCTGCTGCCATGGCACCCGGGCACCCTTCTGAACATGGGGCCTCTGCTCAGAACTGGTCTGGCATTCAAAAGGGAACTGATTCCCGAGCCTGGGAGCAGCAGCAGCAGCAGCAGCAGCAGCGGTGGTGGAATAAAGTGCCGAATTCGAGTCTATCGCAGTAAACGTCTTATTGCCTCCATCCCAGGGCTGGGCCACCTTGGGGTGGGCCTCGGTCGCTGTGGAACTGTCCTTCTCCAAAGGCACGGGCGTGGGGCTCATGCCATTGGCCGGGGAACCTCCAAAGACTTTGTTTGGAAAGTGCACTTGGGGGAGCGAGTTCTGTGGTATGTTCCTTCTGAGAGCGTTGCTTGGCATTGGCGCGCGAGGGCTCGGGACTCTGAGTTTGGCCGAGGATTGCCTCTTTGTGACAGCTTTGGGCACGCTACCGTGTAAACTCGTCGAGAAAATGCCTTGGCCTTCCAAGAATGGAGTAGGGTTTTGGTCGTTAGCACCAGAGGAAGAGATAGCACCGTTCAGGTCAGGGGGAGGGTCTCCGTGGCCCTTGTAGCAGGGCAGAGGGGATGGCAGCTGAGCTCCTGGAGTCTGCGGAGGCAGGAAGGGAGCCGGCTGTGAAGGGAGCAAATAGGCCTGGCCTTCTTGGGACAAGCTGTCAAAGGGGCCCTTGGTCAGAAGGTCTTCCTGCCAGTCTCTCGGGGACGAGTGAAAGACGAATGGCCCGTGGTGAGCTGCCAGGGAAGCCCCCACGTATTCTGGGCCGGGAGCTTCGACGGGGAAAGGCTCGGACACTTGGAATGGATACTGAAATGGCACAAAACAGTGGGCGCTGGATTTGCTGCCCTCGGGGAAGGGGCATGGCTTGGCGGGGGCCACATCATAGTTAGCACCTGGGAAGCTCTTGTCCGGGGAAGGCCAGGAGTCGGCCCTGCTAAACTCCAAATAGTGTGGTGGCCTGCCCAGGCTGGGGCTGTCCGGCGGAGGGCCCGCGTGCTGTTGGTCCTTCCTGCTGTGATGTGGGTGCGCGGTGCTTGGGGCCTGTGAGGTATAGTTGGTGGAGGTAAGGCTAGAGGGAGCCTCCTGGAAGTACCGGTGGAAGCCGACTTCTTCTTGCCGGAGCTCAGCCTCACGCTCTGGGATGCTGGGGACATTGAACCGGTAGCTTCCTGATGCGGGGGTCTTGCTGACCTCTAACTTTTTTGGTGGGGTGACTTTCTGCTGGGGGTAAGCAATGCCGATGGTGGGGTTGGCTCGGGAGTTGGCGATGGTGAGCCTGTAGAGCTGCTGATGGCCTCGTTCCCCTTTCCCAGACCGTCGGCTTTTATCCCGGACCCTGCTCTTCCCCGTGGGAGACTGGGGGGTCCCCTTCCCGGCGCTCCACGGGCCGTTGCTTAGCAATTTTGGCCTGTTGTGAAGTGACTTGAAGTCTATCTTGCCAGCCTGCTGTGGCCTGATCACGGCCTCTCTTTGGCTGTGAGGAGGCTCTTTGTCCTTGATGCTAAAGGGGGAGGTTGCCTTGGGCAGTCCATCGGACTGGGGACTGTTGAGTTCCCCTCCATCCAAATTACCATGACATTCAAAGTCCTTTTCTTGCTCCTTGGAGCTGGGCTCAGGATCCTTGATGGAATAGACATGCTGTGTCTCTCCCTTCATGGTACTGGGGAAGGGCAGGGCTAGAAGGGAATGGCAGCCCTGGGATCCTCAGCAATGGATTCTCTCTCCACAGGCATGGTCCCCCAGGTTCAAGTATTTCAGAGGCGGCTCCAGAGCAAGAGGAACTGGGAGCCGTCCCTGCTTACATCCTCACCACTCCAAAAACACAGGCTGGCAAGTAGGACAAAGGCCGTTCTCATACTTCCAGACAGAGCCTGAAATGAGAGGATAGCACCAGTTAGTAGGGAAACATATCAACAAGCAGGTTGGCTAGGTGGGGACAAGAGCAGTGAGCATTTACCTAACCCTTTCAAGGACTGCAAGATGCTCTGTCCTTGTTTTTATGTGTTCCTCACAACAATCCTGGAAGGTAAGTGATTATCATCATCATCATCATCATCTCATCATCATCATCATCATCATCATCAT
>JAJPUD010027860.1:0-15172 GCA_023553655.1 Myrmecobius fasciatus | reverse complement strand
TCTTTTTGATTTTCAAAGTTGATTTTACTTTCCTTATTTTTTGGCTATCATACACTAACTTGGCAATTTTATTGGCTATTAGAAGACTAAACTGAATTTTTGTGTATGGAATGCTGGAAAATAAAAGGTTAAAAGGCACATTTTCTTCTAGCAATCATTTATTAAATGTGAATATAATATTGCATTGAAAATCTAAAAAGGTTTTTAGATAAATCTGTAAGTTTAAGTGTAGATGTTGATACCCTCTATTTACCCTTGGTTTTCAGTCAAATGCTTATTAAGTCCCTTCTCTGTGTCAGATCTTGTGCTAAGCCCTGGGGATACAAAGAGAAGTAAAAGACAATCTCTGTCCAAAAGGAGCACTCAGTGAAATGGGGAAGACAACAGGCAAACAAGTACAAATAAGATCCATACAGGATAAGTAGGGCATAATTAAGAGAGGGAAGACAGTAGAATTCAGAGGGTCTGGGAAAAACTCCCTGTAGAAGATAAGATTTAGTTGGGCTAGCAAGCTAGGATAGAGATGAAGGGGGAAGATACTCTCAGCTAGAGAAAATTGCTTGGAGCCCACCTTGTTCCTTGAGCCCCTGGGGGGCCAGTGTCACTGTATCAAAGGATGTATGGCATTGGGCAAGGTGTAATAAGACTAGATTATGAAATAAAAATAATAAAAGCTGTCAAGTGGTTGAAAGTGAATTTAAAATCTTGAATCTTGCCACCAACTATTATAGTGGAACAAACACAAGCGCAGGATTTATACTAAGAAGATCCTTGTATTCAGATCACAGCTCTTGGAACATAGTATTCTTTGTGAACTTAAGTCACTTCACAAATATGAACCTCAGTTTCTTTATCTGCGAAATGAAGGGGCTGGATTAAATGATCTCTTTCTTCAATCACTAAATTTGTGATTGGTGGTCTCTGGGACCCCACATATCTTACTGTATCTTAGGATGGTGACTTAGGAGCAAAAACTGAGATAGGGAAGAAACTGGCTCCTCAGGACACATCTCTCTAGCTAAATGACATCAACCAATATCATTTATGATAAATTTTAAAAATATTTTTAATAACATGCTGAACTGTGTTTTAAAGTAGAAAAGACAGACCTCCCTGTGGTGTAATCTGACATTGTTCTGGTGACCAAAAATCTAATTAAATTAGTAAATGCCATAAATATTCCCACCTGTTTTAAATAGTTAATTCAATTCTGAGTCATAGTGTGTATGGTTCACTTGTTAAACAGACTGGTGACTGTGAAAGAACTAGGAAAAAATGAGCTAAGAGATGAAGTTTGCTTTGGGGGGTGATGGGGGTTGGGGAGAGTCCTTGATGTCTTCTTAAAGCTATGACTGCACTACTCTCACCTAACGACGTGCTAGATATAATACTGATGTTTCATAGCATACCTGACCAGGAATAGGCAGATTGCAATGGCTTTGGGCTGGCCTTTAAACATGGCCGGTCACTTTGTTGGAAATGGGGAGGACTGATTTTTCTGGCTAATATGAGCAACAGTGCTGAAGCAGGTGGTTCCTCCCTGTTCCCCACAAGTTTGTCAATGAGGAGTAATTTTCACTATATCCTGATTTCCAAGTTTGAACTTTAGTATAAGGGGAAAAAATATTTCAAATGACAGATATTAACACAAACATCTATATACAAAGAACAGAAAAAAAGAGGATTATGTGTGAAACTGAACTGCTATTATATACAATTTGCTTTTAAAAAGAAAACAAAATTGTTTTGGATCCCAGGCTGTTTGGCCTGTAATGCAGATGAAATTGTTCACACTGTGAAGTGTGGATGAGTTATAATCGGACTTGGTAGAATGATTGACCATATTATTGTTATCACTAATCTATTCATGAGTTGCTGGAAGTTGCTGGAATAGTATACTTATAGAATAATAGCATTTTCTCCTTACTAGATTTTTAAAATGGAAATTTTATAAATAAATGACACATTTGTAAATAAAATGGAAAATTTGTAAATAAATGAAACATTTTTGAAAACACATCTTATAAGACAGGGAATTGATAGCATCATATACTTTTTTCAAATTTGGAAGTCCAATTACCCACCACCTCTTGTATTAATATCCTGTGTAAAATACTAAAGTGGTTTCTACAGCATTTTCAAGTGGTTATCTAGCCTTTCTTTGAACTCTAATTTTTCAAAATATTTATTTCTATTTTAGACTTTTCTCTAAAAAGAAAAAAAATTTCAGTGAATGCATTATTTTCTCTTTGATATACATAGTAAGAGAAATTAAAAAAAATTACCTATGATGCTGTTACTGCAGAAACTGGTATATGGATTCTGTCTGGATATCTCTTCCTTTTCTTATTTACTTCCAGCCCTAGCACCTCTTCCTTAAAAAATTATTAACGGGCTGGAGGCATATGCCTTTGAACTCAAGGGGAGTTAAACTAAAATGTAAAAACATTGGTAAGTTTTTGGTTAACCTACTTAAAAAATAACTACTAAAACCCCAACATAATGAAAAATCATCTGCTTTTCAGTCTATACTTATGCAGATTTTAAATAATTAAATGAGTTGATGGGGGCCTTTGATCTTCTTGGCCTGAGATGACTGAAAGTAGAAGAACAGAAATTAAATGTTTAGGGGAGAGTATTCATTCAATTAATCTGTGTAGTGTGGACGATATCTCCCTTTAGACTAATCATCCTTTGCACATGACTGTTCCCTCCCTACTGATGTCTTAAAAAAATTTTTTTTCTTGTGAACTTGACAGATATCAGTAAGTCATCAATAAGGTGTACAAAGAACAGAAAAAGAAAATAGTATAAGAAACTGTAAAGTTACAAATGTATAGACTTAAAAAAATTAACAGTGAATTTAATATAAAGGGGTCCTGGAAACAGGAGTAAATGTCCTTTGTGAGGAAGGTTGTCAAGTCTAGTTTGACTGTAGAATATAGTTAGAAGAGTAATATCCAGTGAAACTGGAGAAGTAGATTGGGGTCAGGTTTCAAAGAGTTTTAAAAGGTTAACAGAGGTAATTTCTATTTGATCTTGTAGACAGGGAGTGGAATTGATAGATTTAGTTGTGGTATGGCATAGTCAAATTTGGCAGCGAATAAGATGAACTAGATTGATTAGAGATTTGAGTTAGGGAGATTACTTAGAAGGCTCTTGGCAGTAATTGGTGCAAGTGCTTATGAAGACCTGAATTTAGGTGGAAGAAAAGAAGTGGATATAAAGGATTTTGTTGCAGCTGTAATAACAAAACTTGGCAATGAGGGATCAAGGACAATGCTGAGGATACAAACCTGGGATCCCAGAAGGATGGTGATGAATTATTTAATTTGTTTAAGCTCACTAATGATAAACTTTAAGATATGGTCCCATTTAGAGCTTATGGTTGTTTTATTTTTGTGTAATTGTTTTCCAAGTTTCCCATAAGCTTTTGTTGAATAAGGAGATCTTACCTTTAATAGTTGAGGTCTTTAAACTTGTTAAATACTAGACTAAGGTGTTTTTGCTTTTGGATTTTATTTACCTATTCAGTTCCATTGGTAATCTATTTTTTAAACCAGTAAAATTTGGTGCCAGATAGTGGGGGCCCTGAATTTCAATGTGAATTCAAAGCACTACATGAATATGAGCTTATTCTATATTTCACTTGGTTGCAATTGGAGAGTCTTCAGTAGAATGATGAATCATATCTGTGCAGAAGGATGATTGAGGGAAAGGAGTGCTGATAGGAGGATGACCAATTAATAACCTCTTGTATTCAAGCCAGGTAGGTGGTAATGAAGGCTCTGCAAGGAAATGACAGTGGAAATAATAGGAAATTGGACTGGATTCAAGAGGCTTTGACAACTAATTTTCATGGTGGAAGGGAGAGAAGAAAAAGGCAAAAACTGAAAGATGATAACCAAGTTTTCAAAAAATTAAAAATAATATAGGTGACTGGATGAATATTTGGTAGTAAAAAGGCAAAAACTGAAAGATGATAACCAAGTTTTCAAAAAATTAAAAATAATATAGGTGACTGGATGAATATTTGGTGGTAAAAATGTAGGTAGCATGCTTCACAAATTCTGGAGTAAATCTGGAGTAGAGATTTATGTCAATAATACCATGCTTTTATGGCAGATGAACTTCTACATTTGGAGATGTCAAAATATGTCAGTAAAGATTCCCCCCAACCACTTTGTATTTCATATCCTCCTCACCAAAATTTCATAGGCTAAAGAAAAATGCATAGAAGGCATCTTTCACTTCATCCACTCAAAGTAGGGAAGAGGATTTCCATGGCTTCTCACTTGTGTCTGACCCATCAGTTACAGTGATGGTGTGAGAGATAAGGTAAGGAATTGGGTTGAGAGGCAGATCCTCTTGCCTTTGTAAAGTCTATGAGTATTAAATTGTTCTTAGTAACTTTGTAACTTGTGCCCTTCCTGTCTTCTCTTCAGATGAAGGGACTGACTTCATTGCTTGAGTTTTGTGACCACTATCTGTTGATTTCAGTTGTTTTCTTGTTTCTATGATTCATTTTGGAAGAGTACAATTACACTTTTTCTTGAAACAAGGGTGTCATTTTTTGGTATTAACTAGATTTTTGTTGTTCTATGTGGAAGAACTCTAAGGAACAAAAGGATTTCTTCTTGTTCAGATCCTTACCAGACTTTATTTTTCTCACACCCTCTAGAAAGTTATTTGTAGGTACCATTTATGGATCTTTGGAGACAAAAAAATTGATTAGGCTTTATCCACATTTAATGAAAGAATCTGCCTCAGGTATTTCTTTCAGAGAATAGAGACTTTTAGAACAAAGAGTAGGAAGGAACCAGTGGATGGAATTGGGGAAATGGGGAAGAAGCTATTGCTGCAAAAACAGCTTAAGGAGGCAAGAGAGGAAAGAATGTTTATGGATAGGTGAGGAGATGGAATAGGGGGAGGAGGTGTTGAGAATATATTGTGGGAGTATTCCTCTTCATTCTTCACTCTGCTTCTTACCTTATTGCCTTGACACTGCATTTCCTGTACCCCTTCTGATGAAGTATAATGAAGGCAGGTGGACTGGGAATCCTTGGTGGAAGCCAGTGGAGGGGGAATTGGAGTAAATCTTGATAGAGTTTGTCTGTGCATAAATTGGGCATATACAACTTAGGGATTACCTATGTATTGACATTTAGTTCTGAGAAAGGAAAACAGATTGCTGTAGTGAACAAAGTATTTTGTACGTGCTGAAAACATGAGTTGACTTATTGGCTGTGCTCAGAATATCATTCATGTGGTTTGGGCTATACCAAAAGCTTGAAAGAATTCTTTAAGACAAAGAAAGAACTTGGCTGCCTGTAACAAAATCCTTAGCTTTTGTTCCTAAAATAACCAAATAAAAAGCATTCCTAAGATTTGGACCAATTTCCTAATAAGGCAAGTGAAAACAGAACTATAACTTGTAGTTGAGAATACTATGGGCAGAGTACTTAACTCCATGCTCCTATGGCAAGATATTATTAAAGTTTCCCTAGAGTATACAATTATTATATAATTGCTTAATAAGAGGAAGCTTTTGTTAAGATTTACACTGAAGTGTTTAGCTTTTAAAAAAGAAATCGTCCAGATTTTAATGGAAAATTTTTATGGTCTCCAGTAGTGGTATGTTTTTGTTCTCTGCTCTTTAAGATAAAATGTATTTATAGTAGGGTGAGTTGTGGGCAGAAAATAAGCCAAGTCTGACTGTAGTATAAATATATGGATGGATATTTAAAATGTCTGTATGCATATAAAATAATGCCAGAGGGACATTTGTTTAACATAGTTACATAAATGAAAATCTTTTCTGATACACAAACTTGCATAGTGAAAATAATTTTCTCCCCAGAGAAATGATCACTTAAAAAAATCCACAATATTGTTTGAAGTATAAAATATTATTGATTTCTCTTGCTTTCTTCCCTTCCCCTAATTTGAACCAGGATGATTTGGATGCATAAGCATCCAGTAAGATTAACTGACATGAGACCACTGCTGGCTTTTATTGGGTCTCAGTTTATTTCCTGTATTGGAGATAGGAATACTAAATATAGTTGTATACAAAGTTCAAAATGAAATTACTTTTTTATTAGCTTTGTTTATGTGGCTTCTTTGTTCCTATCTAACTTACTACATATCTATTGTTAATAAAAATAGAGTTTATTAAATGTATTTTCTATAAACTCATTCACATTTAGAGTGCATTCTCCAAATTTGTAGAAACGAAATGTGTACAAACCGTGCTACATAAAAATAAAGGAAATAGTATTAAATTTGGGCTGAGTAAACAATATTGGTTTCCAGCCTTTTAAAAAATTTTTTAGAAGACTTATTTTTTTAAAAATCATTTCCCCCCAATTAAATGTAAAAACAATTTTTAACATTAAAAAAATTGAATTCCATTATTTTCATTTCCCGCTCTGAGATAGCAGCAATTTGCTACAGATTATAAATGTAAAAATATTTCCATAGTAGCCATGTTGTGAACCAGCTATTTTTTTTTTTAATGTCTCAAATTGCAGGAAGAGAGAAGTGAACTTTGAGGTAGAAATATGAAAATTTAGAATTGGAAGGGGCCTCATAGATCATCCCAGTTAAAATATTTTATTTATAGACAAAGAAATGATGATAAAGAGAATATGACCTTTCTAAGCATGTAATAATTATGTTGAGTAATAAGAGTAGCTACATTTACACAGCACTTTAAGTTTTAAAAGTACCTTACCTATTTTACTTCATTTATTCAACAATCCTATGAGGTAGATTTTAATTCTCACCTTTGTGATTGAGAAAACTGAGGAAATTCAAGTGACTTGTCCAGAATCCTACAACTAAGTATCTAAAGCAGGATTTGAATCTAGGGCTTTTAGCCTTCATATTCAAGTATTCTATCATACTATGTTGACTTCAAATAATTAAAGCTCAGGGATTGGGAGGAAATATAGGAAATAACTGAGATTTCAAATTGAAAAATTTTGCCAACAATCCAATTGATGACCTTAAAGTAAAATTAAACTCTGGTTTTTTTAAATTTATTTATTAATACTTTTTATTTGCTAAACATATGTATGGGTAATTCCTAAACATTAACCCTTACAAAGCTTTCTGTTACAAATTTTTCCCCCCTACTCTCCACCCCTCCCCTAGATGGCAGGATATCCACTACATCGTAATTATTAAACTCTAGTCTTAGATTACCTAGAATGTAGGATTTTTTTGGATACACTTCTGACATATGAATAAAAGTAAATATCATATATAGTACTTCATTATAATTTTATTTGCCTATGATAAATATGCCTAACTATTTTAACAAATCATCTCTCTTCCTTTTTTTAAGCTAAGGATTTATTTTTATTGGTATTTTGATGAGTGAATTAAAATTTTAATGCATAAATTAAAAAGTATGATTAGGAGAAGAGAACTGAACTGGATATATATCTCCCCCTCCTTCCTCTCTTTGTTTCTATGTATTACATCTTAGAAATGGGGAAGAAGCAGATCACAGAAAAGTTTGGAATGTCTAACAGAAAGATTGAGAGGAATTTAAGGATAATTATAACTTAAAAGTGAAACAAAAAATAAAGAGTTCTGTTCTCTTCTCAGTTCATAATCATACTTTTAAATATAAAAATGACAAAAAGCAAAAAAAACACATTTGTTCTACAGGATTCTTTGTACTGAGTTGATTCAAAAGTTTTCTTTTAAAATGTTTTTTTTTAGTGATTATACTAGAATTAGACTCATTAATTTCAGAGTTGTTAATAATTTTGTTTTTATGTTCATTGAATGTTTTAGATCTTTTAACAATTAAGCTTTGATTTCATATTTAAATAGTGAATAAACCTAAAGTTAAGGACAGAACATTTTTACTAGCATTTGGGGAACACATACTAAGATGAATAGTAATGGATAGATTGCTAGATCTGAAGTCTGACTCATTTTTCTGAGTTCAAATTTAGCCTCAGACATGTATTAGCTATGTGACCTTGGACAAATCACTTGAGTTGGAGAAGAAAATGACAGATTATTCTAGTATGTTTGCCAAGAAAACCCCAAATGGGGTCACAGAGTGAGATATCAGGAAAATGACTGAGCAGCAACACATAAAATATTTTGTGGTTACAAAGTACTTTTCATACAATTTCAAGATGAAGTACTTTGTTCAAGTGTTATCACCATTAACAAATGAGGAAAACTTCTTAGAACAATTAAATGACTTGCCCATAGTTATATAGTCAAGAAGGGACTAGGCCAGAATTGTCTTTTCCCTCACTTAGTCATTTACAATAAACCTTACTCATTCAGCTTAGCTAGTAAGTGGAATGTTGTGGTTAACCCAACATTTTGGTTAATAGAGAACTTTCACATATATTACACATAAGTGAACACTATTTGAGAATTGGAATACAGTTAAAATGAATTCACTGTTTAAACAAACATTTGAATGTAATTAAGTCTTTGGGAATCATCTGGCATCTCTTGAGTTTAATCTTACCTTGTGAACAGCAGTTACGGCAAGATGTACAAATTTGTATATACTATCAGGTAAACTCTAAAGCTTTTCAGTGCAACTGCTTATTATAGTGTGTACATATTATCATTCTTCATCCTCTTAGTTTTTCTTGTATGGATAGTCAGACCAAACTCTTGAGTGATAATTAGTATGTGAGCTTTGGATAGCCGTTGCAAGATACTGGTATTGAACAGAAGGAGAATGGGTTGTTTTAGGAAGTTGCATACTTCTAATGACCTCAGCTTTATTATTTTTTTCTTTTTTTTTTGTTGTTGATTATTTCTTTTTCAGTACATAGAGAACAACGATAAAAAACTATTGTGTGTCAAATTGAACTTGTTATGTAAGCTTACTTTGAAAAAAATACATTAAATTGTCCAGTTTCCCTTTTTGCCTTTCACTTATCTTTTGTAAATTTTTAATTGTTTCATTATTAATGCTCCTTTATTTTTTATATTTTTGCCATTCTATTATTCTCCACCAACTCATATACTTCCCACTGCCAGCCATAGGAACACTTCCTTTTAAGAAAAAAAAAAATTGATTGGCTATGAAAAACATCTGAACAGATTGACCACATCTGATAATATGTATTTCATTCTTTACCCCCACACTTCTTAGAAGGCATGCTTCCTTGTCAGAGATGTTGGGGAAATTTCTTTTTAAAAATCTGTCTTTTTTTAGAGAATTTTAAATAGACACAGAAAAAAAGAGGGAAAAATGATGTTAGGTTAGTAGGAAAGTGTCACATGCTAAGGTTCAAAACATTTTTCATCTTTGTAAAAAAGCCTATTTAGGTGAAACTATTAGCCATTATACTTAAATAGAAATTGATCAGTATATGAAGGAAGACTTCCTTTGTAATTTGAAGTTACTCTTTATCTCACTGTATTTCTTGAAAATTTATAGTAATTAAAGTAAATTTTAAGAACATACAAACTTGGTTTTTTATTTCTGTGCTTGGTTGGAGGCAGTATAGTTCTTCTAAAGCCCAAAGGATACATTTAAGTGTTAAACGGAAACTGGAAGGGCATGGTATTGTTTGGCAAGAACCTACAATTTAATTAAGAAAAGGTAACTTTGAAATAGAAGAATAGTATATAGATGAGAAAAAATAGAAATAAAGAGTACATACTTGCCACGTGGATTTCTAAAAAATACATATCATCAAGTAATCATTTTTTCCTTGTTCATTTTAGTCCCATTCATTTGCTAGATATGCCTTTCCTATTATTAATGATAAACAAGGCTAAGGAAACACCCATCTTTTGTTTATAGCATTGTAAGATAACTCTTCCTAAATGTATGGGATATGTAAAGAGAGAAAAAAATGGTGGTTTTAGAGATTTTTAAAATGAGTCTGTTTCCTGAAAATGGAAAATTTAATTTTAGAGATTTAGAGTAATTCGATGTGAAAATTGCAAATATAGGTGTTTTTTTTCTTCCATTTAAATGATTATCAAATAATTTTATAAATTGTTGCCTTAACTTACTCCAAGTGGATTCTAAGAATTAGTTAAGTAGGGAAATTTTAACCAGAAGATTGATGATCATCCAGAGATTATTTTAAAATTATAGTCCAAACCCTTTTTTACCAAAGAGAAAAATGAGACCTAGAAAGACTTAATGTAATAAAACTAACAAATAAGAGAGCTGGGATTTGGATCTGTAGCCTGATGCCAAATCCAATACTCTCTTATTTCATTATATTCGACTATCTTCTGTACGTATTTGAATCAGTATACATCTAATGTTTCAAAAGACCTAAACAAAAATGAATAAATATGGAGAATCCATGATTATTTAACTTTGAAAATAGAGGAAAAATATATACAGCTGAAGACTTTATTTTGGAAATGGGAATAATTTATTTTGCTATTTTTTTGCATAAATGTCAGTGATTATTTTTTAATTATATTACATGTAATTAAAGTAATTAAAGTTTTTACAAAACTTCTAAAACTTCTTTAAAAAAAACCCTCAAACAATTGTGAGTTACAAATTTTTTCCCATCCTCCCTTCACCCATCATTAAGAATGCAAACAATTTGATAAGGGTTATATATGTGCAGTCATGCAAAACATATTTCTATATTAGGCATGTTGTGAAAGAAGATGAAAGCCCCAAATCCCCCAAACCTAAGAAAAATAAAGCAAATTAAAAAAAACCAGTATGCTTTGATAGATTCTATCAGTTCTTTCTCTATATGTGGATAGCATCTTTCAACAATTCCTTCAGAATTGTCTTGGATCTTTGTGTTGAGGAGAATAGCAAAATCATTAAGGGTTGATCATTGTACAGTATTGTTTCTGTGGACGATGTTCTCCTGGTTCTGCTCGCTTCACTTTACATCAATTCCTGAAATTTTTTCCAAATTTTTCTGAAACCATCTTGCTTATTATTTCTTTCTTTTTTTTTAATAAAGCTTTTTATTTGCAAAACATATGAGTGACTTTTCAACATTGACCTTTGCAAAAAAAACTTTTTTTTTCCCCAAGCTTTTCCTTTCCCTCCCTCCTCCCCCCACCCCTAGATGACAGGTTGCTTATTATTTCTTAAAGCATTCTTAGTCATATATCATATATCAGTTATATATCACAACTTGTTCACCCATTCCCCAATTGATGACATCCCTCTCAATTTCCACTTTTGCCACTATAGAAAGTTATTACAGATATTTTTGTACATGCCAGTTCTTTCTTGAAAAAAAATTCCTGGGTTAGAGACCTAGTAGTGGCAAAGGATATAGTTTTAAATTGCTCTCCAGAATGGGCACTAGGATTTCCGCTAGGCACCTTCCTTTTATAACATTGTTGTAAAATTTGCTTGGTAGTCTCTGGCTCATCAGTTGTTTGCTTCTGAATCACCTGGAAAAAATGATTTATGTTTGAAAATATATCACATTAATAAATATACTAATTCAAATTTACAAAAAATTATCAGAACTATTCTGTGACTTGATCAGGTAGCTTGCAACTTCCCCATGGAACCCTGTTACAGAGTATTTTTATTTCCTTGTAGTCTGCTTTTCTTTGAAATTTATTGAATATCTTTCATTAAAATAATTATTTATCTGAATTCTCAGGTTAGAAGTGGTTCATAGCAGTAGATATAGATATCCATCCTAGGATAGCTACAAAGGTTAACAATAAAATAGTTCCTCACTTGAAGGAACTAACATCCTATTGGGGAAGTCAGTATGTAAATACATAAATGTGTGAAAATATACTTAATACTTAAATGCATTTATGACTAAATTGTTTTGTGGGTTCCTTGAGATGATGCAAACTACAACCCATTTATGTCTGTCCTTTCTTTGGCATCTTCTCTGTGTCTTCCCAAAGAGTTTGTTCCTCAGTGTATCAGGAAACCTTCTTGGTTTTCTTTGGCATCTTGAGCCTGCCAGTGGAGGATATTACTCTGACCACCCATCTATTATAGCATTCTAGCCACATGGCTAGCCTAATTTCTCTTTTTGTCATGCAATTCTTTAATTATATGCTTTATTCCTGCTCTTTAGAGTTCATTGTTGGTTATATCTTGCAGTCACCACTGTCTTCTCTGTGATGTTCATCTTTAGTTCTTCAGAGGCAGTAATACTGCCATATGGAAATTTTGGTAAAAACTTTAAAAATATATGCTGAGAGCATTCTTGAAGAGATTATTAGTTGGGAGCCAGAAGATTTTCACAAATGATACTCACGTGTTTACCAAATCCCAATTGACTGAAGATTGTACAGAATATACAAGGTCCAGTTGGGTTTCTTGTCGATTATCAAAAAGTATTTTTGTTAGAACAGTAGAACAGAATAATGTCATAAGGCTCTGAACAACAAGGTATCCTCCAGCTATATGTGAAGATCATTCAAGACTGAGCAATGATACAATTACCCTGTTCTGTGACCTTCTAATAAAAAACATCAGGTGAAAAACAGGGAGATGTATGCCCGTCTCACCAAACTGTTTGTCACTCTGCTAAAGGAGTTCCAGCAAAAAGACTCAGGTCTGTGAGGCATTCCCAGGAGATGATGAGACTTTCCAGATGCTCTTGTTTGTGGATGGCATTGTGTTGCTTGCATCAAGCCCCAAGACATTTCAGAGCTGTCTGGAAGAGATTTATAATAGTCACTCAAAGGAACTAAACATCAAATGAGTGAAGGATGGGGATGTGGAAGGACAAGCTCAATAGTATATATGTCTGAAACTGATAGTACAGATGGACAACGATCTGATCCTGCATTTGCAAAAGGAAAGAACAGGCTAGTTTGCTTTTGGGGAATTGCAAAACACTTTTCACTGACCCCAAGTTTTCCAGCAAAGGCACGTGTTTTCAGTGTATAAAGATATAGAAAATAACAATGTGATTTTTATCGGGGCTGTATTAGTCATTGCAAGAGAATCAGAAAAAGGCTTCATGTAAGAAGTAATGCTTGGGGAAAAAAAAAAGAAGTAATGCTTGAGCTAAAACTTGAAGGAAGTTAGGGATTCTGAGAGGCAGAAGAAATGAGGAAGAAATGTATTGCAGGAATGGGGGGTGATGGTTTGTACAGAGCTGTGGAGGAGGAATGTCCTGGAAGGATAAAAGCCAGAAACTTTGTAAAGTAAGAAAGCTAGATTGACTGGACCGGTGTTATCAAATTCAGATAGATATGGCATCCGTTAAACCATCTACAAGTATACCTACAGGTAGGACTTAGGTTGACTTAGAAAACCATTATTACTATTATCTTTGTTCTATTATATTTTCTTTTAAACTATAATAAATAAAATTATAATAAGTTACGTTTTGTTGTACTTTATTTTGTTAAATATTTCACAATTACATTTTAATATAGTTTGAATTACATTTTAGACTGTTGTGTTGTTTGACACCTCTGGCACCTGGATTATTGAGGATATGAATAAAAGTCATCTGTATTAATCCTGGAAAGTCAAATTGGAACTTGGTTGTGAAGTTCTTTAAATGCCAAACAAGCATTATTGAAGAACAAAGTGACCTTAGTTTAGTATTATAGTTGTGTATAGGATGGATTGAAGAGGAGAGTACTGGAAATAGGTAGGCTAATTTGGAAGCTCTTGGTATAATTCAGGTGAGAGGTGAGGAGGTTCTAAAATAATGTGGTAGTTTGTGAGTGGAGTGAAGACAGTTGAGAGATGTGGAGGTAAAATTGACAAGCCTGGGCAATTAATTAGATATATCATCTATAGGGAGAATGAAAAGGCAAGGTTAACTCCAAGGTTGTGAACCCAGCGATTGGAAAGATGGTGGATAAAAATAAGGAAGGTCAGGAGTGGGGGTTGAGAGGAAAGATAATGTTTATTGATTGATTGATTGTTTTGAATGGAGCTTTTGAAATGCCTATGGGACAGCAGTAAAAAAAAAAAGTATAATAAGCAGTTTGTGATGTGTTTCTGGAGCTCAGGAGACTAGGGCTAGATATATTGATTTGTGTAGAGATGATAATTAAACCTATGGGAACTAATGAGGTCAACCAGAGAGAGTGGAGAAAGAGAAAAAGGAGAGTTCTGTGAGCCTTGGGGTATACATATTTCTAGGGAGCATGAGATAAGGGTGATTCAGCCAAAGAGAGGTCAGAAAGATTAAGTAGACTAAGAATAGTGTCAGAATCAGAGTTGAGAGTATCCCAGAATGGTGGGTGGGTAATGTAAGATGCTGAAAAGAGGTCAAATAGGAGGAGGATTTGAGAAATTGCCATTTTATTTGGCAATTAAGAGAGATAAATCATTGGTGAGAGATATTGGAGAGAGATATATTTCAGTTGAGGGGTGAGGCTAGAAACCAGTTTGTTGCAAAGGTTGGAGAAGTAGAAGTAATGGACTGGAGATAATTTTTAAAGGCATTTGACTATATGAAAGGGAAAAGAGATATAAGATGTTAGCTTGAGGGGATAGAGAAATTTGTGTCAGTCTGGTCAAACATTAATTTTTCATAATTCCATAAAAATGATTTTTTATAAAATGAAGCATCAGAAGTTTGCTGTTAGCTCAGAAAATGAGATTGAGCTCCATATTACAATTGCTATTCAATTAAAATTTCCCTCTCTTTCCTGCCCCCATTTTCTTTTCTGAAAATGAATATGCTGTATTTTGCATTTGTCCTGTTAATTAGCATGAGTAAGGCACAGTAGATATCCTCACTGGAGGATTTATGAGAAAACATGGACTGGAGTCTTATAGCATCCACAGAAGATATGAATGGGCTTAAAAATGAGATCTTGAGCCCTTCTAAGTATCAAATGTCAAACATGATTATTTTACAAGCTAACTAAAGTTAGAAATGTAATGCTTTTTAATATTATTAAACTAACAAAATGACTTTACATTTGTAAAGGGATTTTAAAAGTATTCATAGTTTCTCAACGTTTTCCTCTCCTGCAAGAGAAAAATATTTCTCAGATTTTCAAATTTATTGCCAGTCTTTTCCTTTTTATCCCAACCACCAATTTTTAATGAATAAAAGTTGACCTCAAATTATGCATCAGATATATTCTTAAATATTTTGTGAGAGTGAATATTTATATGTTATGTTAATGAATTTCATTATATTATCCAAAAAGTGATCCCTCAGAGAATATTTTGACCTTGGTGACACAGATCTCACTGAAGGAATTCTTTACAATTTAA
>JAJPUD010027859.1:0-15172 GCA_023553655.1 Myrmecobius fasciatus | reverse complement strand
CTAGTAATTATTATGTTATTCTTTAATCTGGATAGAGCTTGCTTGTAGAGCAATTAACAGAATAGAGGTCCTCTGCTAATTATTCTTTCTTTATTATATATTATAAAATATACTAGTAATTATGTTATTCTTTAATCTGGATAGAGGTCGCTTTGCATATTTGTTAGCCCACTGCCTCCCCCATTAGATTGTAAGCTCCTTTGGGGCAGGGGCTGCCCCATTTTTGTCCCTTGCCCCATATCTAGCAGTCTCTGGGACATTGTAGGAGCTCAATGCATGCTTGTTGCCGATTGAAAACCAACCCATCTTACAGCACAAGGAAAGTGATTGATCACAGCACAGTCTCCTTCACCAGAGATTGGGATTATCTAGTTAACTCTCATTTCACCGATGAAGGCACTACAGCTGTCCCAGATGACCCAGGAGAGCCCAGTGGGAACTAACAAAGCTCCCATCAGAGACAACACGGTTCTGAACCAAAGAAAGCCTAGAACACAAACCTTCCTGGCCAAATAAGAATGATTTGCGGAGGGGGAGACCTCTGGGGCATCCCAGAGCCTTCCCTCTGCCCCTCCTACCCCAAGCCTTGAGCTGGGGGGGAGGCAGTTAGGGGAGTGATAGCAAACCCATGGGAGGTGACTTTCATCCCTGCTAAGCATTCCTCTCAGAAAGGTGGGGCTCATCTGATCAGCCTGGGAAAGCTGGGCAAACACCACAAAGACAAGCAGCCGGTGTCCAGGACTCCATGTCCCTAGGAGAGACCTGTGTGGTCAGCCCTAGGAGATCCCATGAACCAAGCTGAGCTGAGCTCAGCATCCTGGAGGTGGGCACTTCCCAGCTCTGCCCCCAACTCTCCCTAACTTCCCCCGACTTTCCTTCTTTGGGAGAACCGCAGCTGTCAGTCTGACTCAGGGTTTAGCAGGGACCAGATTCATTCATTCATTGTTCATGTTTATTCATTTGTTCATGACTGCATCCTCCCTGAAGCCAGGGATATGTTCAAAAGACATTGCCTTTACTAAAAGTGCATTTTCTTTGTTTGAAACTGAGGGAGTTAGAGGAAGTGTCACTAGAATTATGGGGGATTCCAGAAACTGGAAGGCAGGTTCCCCACTTTTCAGAAGTCACACACACACACACACACACACACACACCATGTAGTTAACAGGGATACTCTGTGGCTAATATGACCAAAAAAGAAAAATGTTGGATGTTGGAGGGAATGTGAGAAAACTGGGACACTGATACATTGTTAGTAGAGTTGCGAAATGATCCAACCATTCTGGAGAGCAATTTGGAATATGGCCAAAGGACTATCAATCTGTGCACACCCTTTGGTCCAGCAACAACTGCTGGGTCTATATCTCAAAGACATAAAAAGGGGGGAAGGACCTGTTTGCACAACAATATTCGTAGCAGCTCTCTGTAGTGACTAAGATGTTGGAAACCAAAGAGATGCCCATCAACTGGGGCAATGGCTTCCCTCGTTATGGTACATGGAGGCAATGGGATATTATTGGGCTGTGAGAAGCAGGATGACTTCAGAAAAATCTGGAAGGATTTACATGAGCTGGTGCTGAGTGCATGAGCAGGACCAGGAGAACACTGGGCACAGCCACAGTGCTGCTCCAGGAACAGCTGGCAATGGCTGCTATTCTCAGCAACACAAAGATGATCCCAAAGGGCTCCTGATGAAGCTCCCTGTCGGCTTCTAGAGAAATAACTGACATTAACTGAATGCAGGTTGACATGTGTGATTTTTTATTTATTTTTTTCATTTCTTCCTTTTATTTTAGATCTTGTACAAATTGACTATATGGAAATTTTCACATGATTGCACATGCATCACCTGGATCTGATCTCAGAGAGGGGAGAGGGAAGGAGGGATAGAATTTACAACTCAAAATCTCAAGTCAAAATGAGGGGGAAGGGCCACTTTTTGGTCCCTAGTCCCTTACTCTGGTGATCCTGACATCACCTCATCTGCCCTTTGCCTCCTTCCAAGAAGAGACAGGGAGGTGATACTAGGCAGAGGGCTGGGGAGATGGTGAGGGAGCCTTCTCCCTCTGGCCTGGGAGATGGGAGGCTTCTCCACCGGGTCTCACCTGCCCCATTCCTGGGCACGGGGGAGGCAGAGGGAGCTGACTCCAACTGGAGAGTCCATCATTGGGTGGATGGAAGAAGAAGGGGAATGCAGCCCAGCCACGGTGTGTGTTTCCATTGCCATCATATTTTACTATTTTAGTCGATATTTAATCTAATTCAGTAGCATACCCAGCTAGAGCCTGGAGTGGTGATTACAGCCTTACACCCAGGGCATCGGGTCCCTCTTTCCTCCTCACCTGCCCTGGCTCTCCCCACGAAAGACAACAGCAAGAGCCTGGGTGTGGAAGGGCAACCACAAGTCTCCCTGAGGCTCTTCATTGCCAAAGGCCCAGGAGACCCCCTGGGCTTCTCTGGTACCTCTTGCTGCTCATCTGAGGGGACTTTTGCAGCGGCTGAAGTGAAGAAGCTGTAGATCCACTTTATCGAGGGAGATCCCAGCTCTTTATTATTATAGTAAGAGTGAAAATGGATCTAGTATTCGTTGGGGGCGGGGAGGAAGGGGCCAAAGGGATGTGTGTGGAATCCTAGTTCTTTTAACAAAGTCCTGAAACAGAATCCCCCATTTTAAGCCATTGACTAAGCTCAGAGGTAGCTCCAAATCCCTGCTCCATGACTGTGGCCTCTCCTGGGATGTCCACCCTGGCTTTGTGAGGGTCCCCTGGCCATCCCCCCTTTCCCTACCCATTTCACAAGCCCGTGCTGGACTTTGTAGATGATCAGAGCAGGATGGCTGTAGCCATTCCCGGTCCTAGCAAGCAGGAATATCTTCAGCTTTCTTTAGGTTTAAGAGGAAATGGTATTTTTGTTTTCCTTCTCAGGTTTTTTTTCTTGTAGATCCAATTTGCCTTGTACAGCAAGATAATTATATAAATATATATACATATATTCGATTTGTCATATATTTTAACATATTTAATATGTATTAGACTTCCTGCCATCTAGGGAAGGGGAAGGGGGGAAGGAGAGAAAAATTGGGAACAGAAAGCTTTGCAAAGGTCAATGTTGAAAAATTACCCATACAGTTGTTTCGCAAATAAAAAGCTTTAATTAAAAAAAGAGAGAGGAAAAAAAGAAATTATATGAGTTAGCCATGGTAGAGCTGACACATGTTTCAAGGAGAAAGGAGTGATTTTTGGGAATATCTTTTATGACCCTAATTCAAGAAAAAACTATATTTGAAAAAGAAAAAAGAGTAAATGGCATGTTTGGGGAGCTCACACCCTACCACAACGTGGGGAAGGAGATGAAAGCAATACCCAGAAGCCAACAAGCCAAATCCACTGGTCAGACTTCAGGTCTTGCCCTACTCAGGGTATTTCTGGGATGAATGGGGACTTGTCTGGGAGGGAGAGCACATCTCCTTGAGTGTCACTGATTTTTTGTAAAAGAAGTTGACTTCAGGTGTATTTATGGTAGTTAATATGGTCCCAATGGCTCCCTGCCAGCATATGAAAATCCCAGCTCCTGTGGCTGGAGCAGAAACCATTCTGGAGAGGATTTCGTGTCCTTGCTTGGAAAGGAGGGAAAGCCTGGCACTACTTCCACCTGGCCCATTCTACCTTGTTTTCCAGTGCTCTGTGGGTACCTGAGGCATGATGAGCTGAAGGAATCTCATCCCTCAGCTATATTCCTTCACACTTTTGGTAAGTAGAGTCTTCTGGAATATTTCAAGGGATTCAGGCTATAATAAGAATTGAAAAATGGACCATTTCTCAAATAAGAGTTTGGAGGAACTGAATCTTACAGAAGGTGCATCTTGAAGGAAGCCAGAAGGAAAGGAGGGAGAATGTTCCTTTTTTAAAATTAAAACTTTTTATTTTCAAAAAATATGCACAGACAATTTTTTTAACATTGACCCTTGTATAGCCTTGTGTTTCAGAATTTCCCCTACTACCTCCCACCCCTTCCCCAGATGGCAAGCAATCCAATATACGTTATATATGTTGAATGTATATGTTAAATGCAATATGTGCAAACATATTTGTACAATTCCCTTGCTGCACAAGAAAAATCAGATCAAAAAGGAAAGAAAATGAGTAGGAAACAAAATGCAAATGAACAATAACAAAAAGAGTGAGAATGCTGTGTTGTGATCCACCCTCAGTCCCCACAGTTCTCTCTCTGGGGGTAGATGGTTCTCTTCATTACAAAATCATTGGAACTAGTCTGAATCATCTCATTGTTGAAGAGAGCCACGTCCATCAGAATTGATCATCATATAGTCTTGTTGTTGCCAGGTACAATGATCTCCTGGTTCTGCTCATTTCACTCAGCATCAGTTCATGCAAGTCCCTCCAGGCCTCTCTGAAATCCTCCTGCTGGTCGTTTCTCACAGAACAATAATATTCCATAACATTCATATACCACAATTTATTCAGCCACTCTCCAACTGATGGGCATCCATTCACTTTCCAGTTTCTTCCCACTACAAAAAGGGCTGCCACAAACATTCTTGCACATGTGGGTCCCTTTCTTTCCTTTAAGATCTCTTTGGGATATAGGCCCAATAGAAATACTGCTGGGTCAAAGGGGATGCACAGTTTGGTAGCCCTTTGGGTATAGTTCCAAATGAAGGAAATATTCCCTTTCATTGAGGAGAGCCAGAGAACATGCACAAGGTCATGGCCAGTGTCATTGGATTGCAGAACCCATGAGGGTGAGATCAGTACAAAAACACCAGGAGGGGACAACTAGGGAGGGCTTTGAATGCCAAAGAGGATTTCATATTTGACCCTGGAGGTATCACGGAGCCACTGGAGTTTATTGACCTGTCCTTGGACTTCCTTCCTCTTTATAAATTCTGAAGCCCTTGTTCATTAGGCTGACAGCTCAGCCCCCTCCTCTGGTCCCTTGGATCCCACATCCCGTCAAGAGAAAAAAATGGAAACGACTGAGTCTTGGCTAGCCCTGGTCCCCCTACGGGCTGTTGTTGGCATTTTCCCATTCCCTGTTAGTTTCTCAGGCTGTTGACCTCATTAAATGGAATTGGGTCACTGGTCCCTTCCAGCTAACAGTGGGAGAACCATTCTGAAATAAGGGCTCAATCCATTAAGCTATTGGCAAAAATGTCTAAGGTCACAGAGTCCAGCACAGATGCCCGGATCCTCCCTCAGAGGCCTCCTTCCCAGCTGGCATCAAACCTTGAGTGCAGATGTCACCTAGAGCCAAACCTGTAAAAATGTGTCATGGACCAGTCGGCTTCTCTACAGCTTTCCACAAGAATAGCATGAGACATATCTTGTAGCTAGGTAAGATTTTCAATTTAGTAACAATTTAAGGAAGGGAACACGCTTCATCTTCCCGGCCTTCTCTCAGTGTCCACAGTCACCTGTGGACAGTTTTCATATTTTTTTGGGGGAAAATCAAGGTAAATAGTGATTAAACCATTCAACTAGGTGCCCATCTAATCCATATTTCTTCATCTTCTCCATGAAAACAGTATCAGACACTTTATTTCTAAAATTTTTTAATAATAGCTTTTTATTTTCAAAATACATGCAAAGATACTTTTCAACCTTCACTCCTGCAAAACCTTGTGTTCCCAAATTTTCTCCCTCCCTTCCCTGCCCCACCCCTAGACAGCAAGGACTCCAAGATATGTTAAACATGTGCAATTCTTCCATATGTTTCCACATTTATCATGCTGCACAAGAAAAATCAGATCAAAAAGGGAAAAAATTTTAAAAAGCAAGCAAACAACCAAAAAGGTGAAAATGCTATGTTGTGATCCACACTCAGTCCCCACAGTCCCCTCTCGGTGCAGATGGGTCTCTCCATCACAAGACCATTGGAACTGGCCTGAATCACCTTGCTGTTGAAAAGAGCCACATCCATCAGAATTGATCATCGTATGATCTTGTTACTGTGTACAATATTGTCTCAGTTCTACTCACTTCACTCAGCATCAGCTCATGCAAGTCTCTCCAGGCCTCTCTGAAATTGTCCTGCTGGTCATTTCTTACAGAACAATAATATTCCATGACATTCATATACCATAATTTGTTCAGCCACTCTCCAATTGATGGGCATCTATTCAGTTTCCAGTTCTTTGTCACTACAAAAAGAGCTGCTACAAATGTTTTTGCACAGGTGGGCCCTTCCCCCTTTTTTATGATCTCTTTGCGATATACTGCTATGTATGTCCCAAATTCTGAGTCCTTTACCTTTTTATCTGAAAGTGGGTAACATGTTTTTTCATGAGTCCTCTGAAAGCACAACTGGTTGTTATGTTGATTAGAATTCACAAACCCTTCCAAATTGTCTTTCTAATATTGTTATTGTAATATAAAATGTTTTCCTGGTTCTGTTCATTTCCTTCTGCATTATTCATACAAAGTTTCTTAGATTTCTCTGAAACCATCCCTTCATAATTTCTTCCAGCACAATAGAATTCCATCACATTTTTCAATGTGATTAATTGATGTGAAAAATAATCAATTTTTCAATGTGAAAAATAGTATATTGAAAAAAATATAATATAATCAGCCAATCCCTGATTGATACGTATCTTGTCGGGTTCTAATTCTTTGCCACCACAAAATCAGCTACTATAAAAATGTTTGTATATATGAATCCTTTTCCTTTTTCTTTGGGGCACAGACTTATTAAAGATATTGCTGGTTTAAAGAATATGCACAATGTAATAGCTTTTGGAGCATAGTTATAAATTGTTTATGGCCAGATTAGTTCATTCAACAATGCATTAATTTACCTGTTTTCCCACAGTTCCTCCAGCATTTGTCATTTTCCTTTTTTGTCAACTTTGCCAATCTGATGGATGTAAGGTGGTATCTCAAAGGAGTTTGAATTTGCATTTCTTTAATTATTAGTGATTTAGAGTATTCTTCTTCATGGCTATTGATAGCTTGAGTTTCTTCTTCTAAAAAAGATGTGTAATCACATCCTTTGAACACCTATCAATTGAGAAATGACTCTAATTTTTCATAAATTTGGACTAGTTCCTTATATAGCTTAGAAATGAGACTTTTTTCACTTATGATAAAAAGACTATCCACCTCCCTAGAAAAAAATTGATGAAGTCTAAATGCAAATGGAAGCACACTCGTTTTTTTTTTTCTTTTCCATGTTTTTTCTTTTTTGATCTGTTTTTTCACAACATGGCTAATATGGAAATGTTTTACATGACTGCACATGTATAACATATATCAAATTGCTTGCCATCTTAAGGAGGGGAAGAAGGAGGGAAGGAGAGAATATGGAATTCAAAATCTAAAAAATGCATGATTAGAAATTGTATATACACACACACACAAATGTACATATGTGTAAAATGCATATATACAGACACATGTATACATGCATGAATATCCATATATAAGTATTTGAAATGAGACTGTTGTCAGAGATACTTGCTGCACAGATTTTCCCCTCTCCCCCCCAATTTCTTGCTTCTCTTCTAATTTTAGCCACATTGATTTTATTTGTAAAAATACTTCTTAATTTTATGCAATCAAAATTGACCATTTTACTTATTGTGAACCACTCTATCTCTAGTTCGGTCTCAAACTCTTCCCTTATCCATAGATATGACAAGTGGTTCCTTCCTTGCTCCTCTAATTTATGATGTCATTATGACCAAATCACGTACTCATTTGGAGTTGTCGTCTTGGAAAACAACATATTTTAGAAACTATGCCTAGTTCCTTCTAGGCTCCTTTCCAGTTTTCTCCAATAGTTTTATTTATACAGTGAGTTCCTGACCAATACCTGGGATATTTGGATTTATCAAACATTAGACTATGATGTTCATTTGCTTCTGTTTATGAGATACCTGATATATTCCACTGATCAACTGCTCTATTTTTTTTTACCCCATATTGATTTTTTTTCATGATTATAGCTTTGTAATATTATTTGAGGTCTCATACTACTAAGTTCTCTTTTTTCACACTTTTTTTCATTAATTTCTTTGATATTCTTGACATTTTGTTACTCAAGATGAATTTCGTTATTTTTCCTAGGTCTCAAAAGTAAATTCTTGGTAGCTTGGTATAGAACAAGTAAATTAATTTAGGTAGTATAATTGTCAGGGTATTGGCTTAGTCTACTCATGAGCAATTAATATTTTTCCTATTACTTATATCTATCTTTACACATGTAAAGAATTTTTGTAATCATGTTCATATAGTTCCCGTGTCTATCTTGGCAGGTAGATTTCCAAATATTTTAGTCTGTAGTTATTTTAAATGGAATTTCTTTTTCTATCTTTTCCTACTGGATTTTATTGGGAATATGTAGAAACACTGACAATTTTTGTGGGTTTGTTTTATATCTTGCAACTTTGCTGAAGTTGTTAATTTTTTAGTTGATTTTCTAGGATTCTCTTAAGTAACATATTATCTGCAAAAAGTAATAATTTTATTTCCTAGTTCCTATGCATATTCCTTCAATTTCTTTTTCTTGTCTTATTGCTAGAACTAGCACTACATTGAATGGAAGTGGTGATGATGTACATCCTTGCCTTATTCCCACTCTTACTGGAAAACTCTAGCTTATAGCTCCATTACAGATAATGCTTGCTCTTGGCTTTAGATAGGTACTACTTATCATTTAAAGGAAAGCTATAATTATTCCTATGCTTTCTAGTTGCTATTGCTGTTGTTTTATAGTAATGGGTGTGCTTCATCAAAAAGCCCTTTATTGATTATTATAATTATTTCGTGGTTTTTATTATTGTGCCCAATTATATTTATAGTTTTCCTAATACAGATTCAGCCCTGAATTCCTGATATAAATATAGCCTGGTATTGAAATAGAATCTTTGTGGAATGTTGCTCTAGTCCTTTTACTAATATTTAGTTGAAAATTTTTGCATCAATATTCATTAAAGATGTTGAGCTATAATTTTCTTTCTTTTTTGACTATTTGGCTTAGGTGTCAATAGAAGGATTTTGGTAGAATTTCTTTTCTTCAAACAGTTCATATGGCACTGGAATTAACTGTTCTTTAAATATTGGGTAGAATTAGCTTATAAATAGATCTCTAGTCCTAATTTTTTTTCTTCCTAGAAAACTCATTTTTGGCTTGTTCAGTTTCTTTTCCTAAGAAAGGGTTATTTAAGTATTCTATTTTTCATTCTGTTCCTCTGGGAAATTTATTTTTGTAAAAATTCATCCACTTCATTTAAACTGCTAGTCTTATTGCTATATTGTTGGAAAAAATAACTCCAAGTAATTGCTTTTATTTCCTCTTCATTGGTTGGATTTCATCTTTTTAATTTTGGTACTAGTAATTTAATTTTATTCTTTCTTTTTTAGAGAAATAATCCAATTAGCCAATGGTATATCTAATTTATTGTTGTTGTTTTAAAAACATCTTCTATTTTTATTTATTAATTCAATATTTTGGGAGGAGGTTCTGTATGTGTGTGTGTGGTTTGTGTAAGTGTGTGTGCATGTGTGTGTGTGTGAAAATACTCAATATTATGATCTCTTATTTGAGGTCTCATACTGCTAAGTTCTCTTCTTTCACACTTTTTGCATTAATTTCTTTGATATTCTTGACATTTTGTTGTTCAAGATTTTGTTGTTCAATTTTGTTATTTTTTCCTAAGTCTCAAAAGTAATTTCTTGGTAGCTTGGTATAGAATAAGTATATTAATTTAGGTAGTATTATAATTTTCAGGGTATTGGCTTGGTCTACCCGTGAGCAATTAATATTTTTTTTGCCCTTCTTCTCTCTTTTAGTGATGTGTTTAGAGTTGTAAAATTTCCCCTAAGTCTTGATTCAGCTGTATTCCACAAGTTTTGATATTTTTTTATTGCTGTCATTTTTAATGAAGTTATTGCTTGTTTCTATAATTTGCACCCATTATGATTATATTTATTACCAGTTACTTGTTAATCTTTATTTCAAATGTTCTTTATTGGATATAATTTTTATGGCATTATGTTGGAGGAATTTAATATTTCTATTTTTCCAGCATTTGATTGTGAGGAGGCTTTGCCCTAATTCATGGTCAATTTTTGTAAACTCTGCTAAAAACAATTGAAAAATAGGCATACTCCTTTTAATTCCTACCTCGTATTCTATCTCATTTATCTAACTGGAACGTCTAACTATTCCAAAATTCTATTCAAGTCCTTAATTTCTTTTTTTGTTTCATTTTTGGCGAGAGTTACCTATTTTGGTCAGGGTGATTTGAGGTCCCCCATTATTGCTGTTATACAATCAATTCCTCCCTGTTCCTCATTGAACTTTTCCTTTATGAATTTATGTGCTATGAAATTTGGTATTAGTACGCTTAATTGATGTTAATTCATTGTCTATAGTACCTTTTAGTACACTGTAGTTTCCATGTTTATCTTTTTAAAGCAGGTCCATTCTTCCCCCATCTCCATCCCTGTAGGATTGTTTTCCTGGGTAAGCAAGTTTTTCTTGGTTGTAAGCCTAGACCTTCTACTTTGGATCTGGTATCTGGTCCTTAGTTGGTAGTGTCAGCTGCACTCAGGTTCTGTTGGTCTAGAGGGACTGAGCTTCTCTTTGATCTAGGACCCCTGCCCTGGTTATCCAACTCTGGGCTCTAGGCTAAAGTCACTGGTCTGCTCCTGGACTCAAAACCCCAAAATGTGGTTCCTTCCCAGATTTCTTCCTTGCTCTAAGTGTAGCTAGGGTTCTTGTTCTTGATTACTCCTCTCTGCTCTGGATCTGTGATCGGGACATGGGTAACAGACAAAAGAGCTGCCAGACAGCCCCCATTCCTGCATCTAGAACTTGTTCAGGAATCCTTGAGAACTCTTCCTATTCTGCTATTCTCTTGCAGCCTTCTTTCAGTCCCTGGCTATCAGAATGCCTCCTCCCACCATGGTTGGGACAGATCCCTGCTTTCAGGGTCCATAGATCTCTCTGTCTCCTTAACCCACCCTAGCCTGGAAAGATGATTCACTGTGATTCTCTTGGTTTTCCTGATTAGAATTCAATCTGGCACGTTTTCCAGATCTTTATTGAGGAGATATGAGCAAGCTAAGGTTACAATGCTTCCTCTCTCCTGTTTACCTTGACTCTGTCTCTGCCCCAAGCTCACTAATGAAAGAACCTGGGCAGGAGTGGGGGACTGGAAGGGGTGGAGGGTATACCCTGATACTTTTCCCACTAAGGATCATTCAGTTTTTTTCCAGGAGTTGGTGAATAAATCATATTTCCTCCCTGGGAAGGCCCTAAGTTAGGGCCCTGAAGGACCTGGGAGTGGTGGGGTGGTTTGTTGGGTCTGTCACAACACTTCACACACTGTGAACATGGATCCAGTTCTGGATGACTTCTCAGAGTTTGGTAAGGGGCTGCTCTGGGTGAAGGATTGGGTTGTTCTGCATGTTCTGTCCCAGTACCCAGGAACCCAGAACCCTGGTCTTATCTGTCCGGAGCTCTGGGAACCAGGGTGTGGAAGGCCTTCAGATGAGTCTGTAACAGAAAGCTTTAGGACTCCAGGCCTGGGAGTGGGGATGGTATGTTTTGGGACCACACCCCATCCTCCTGTCTCCCACCTGAATATCAGACAGAGAGCAGAGCTGTTCTCTGAGTGTGTCTGGGCCGGGTCCGCCTCGCCTGGGCAGGCTCGTGGGGGGCTGCGTGTGAAAGGCTAACACGCGGCAGACCTGGCAGCACGTCCTACCCCTCGGTTCATGTTGGACCGAGCCAACATTCCGAGCCCCTCCCGTGTACCCACAAGTGCAGACTCGGCTCCTGAAAGCTCGGGGTCTCGCCCTCAGAAAAGCCACAGGAGCTGCCTCCTCACCTGTGGCTGTGGCGGTCCCATGGGACCAGTCAGCAGCTCCTCCCTCTCGTGTCGGGGCTGCTGGGAAGCCACTGAAACAAGCCGGGTTTAGAAAGGCAGCTTACCTGCTCAGCACTCCCCTTCCAAAATAGAATCCCAGCAGAGAGCTCAGCCTTTAATTACCTCTGTCCTAACCATCAGTCCTACCAGTGATGACTGTGATCGGCCCGAGCGCGAGTTATAATTATAGAGCTGGAAGGAAAAACTGCCGACTTTGTCCTGGCTTGTTATAAATATCACGTAAGCCGGCTTCTCTTCTCTATGATTTACTGTATTGGAGCTGGTCCCTATCTGGCCCAAGGCACGCACGTTCCAGGCTGTCAGCCCGGGCCAGCACCGGTCAGAGGTATCGCGTGGACTCCAGGCTCTAGTATTGGCAAGCTGTGCAGGCACGGGAAAGCTGCAGGTGTCCCTCTCCCCACACTTGTCTGAGTGGGTGTTCAGAGGGAAGCCTCAGGTACCTGGGAGCCAAGGCAGGTTACGTCCACCGCCAGCACTGTTACCCATAGATCCCTGTGGGCTCCGTGCTTGTTCACATGCTGCTTCCCAAATATTCTTGGTCTTCCCTGAGGAATGCTTGTGGTTGACTATCAGAACATAGTAGGAGAACATTCAAGTACCCTAGCACCCTGGGAACTCAGCAGAACTCAGCTAGGCTGAGGGAAGTGTGTGTGTGTGTGTGTGTGTGTGTGTGTGAGAGAGAGAGAGAGAGAGAGAGAGAGAGAGACAGAGAGAGAGAGAGAGACAGAGAGACAGAGAGACAAAGAGAGACAGAGACAGAGACAGAGACAGAGAGAGAAAGACAGAGAGGAGGGGGGAGTGTTGACACTATTGGAAAAGCTTTTTATTCATTCTGGTTCCCGTCCCATTATTTGGGCTCTCCATCCCTGTGGGTTCTGCAGGCTTGGAAGCTGAGGCAGGATCCCCGGCTTCAGGAATAGAATCTGCCCATGGCACTCTTCCTCCTGAGAAGTGAGGGCCCCAGACTCTTCCTAGGCCTCCAGGGAAGGCCAGGCTCAGGCAGACACTGGATTTAGACTGTGCCCACACACAGAGAGCTGATGAGGGGCCTCGGAGAGCCCCCCTAGGCAGTAATCTGCCAGAGGAGGCAGCTGAGATTGAGACAAGGAAAGTCTCAGCAAAGCTGGCGGCAAAGCCAGGATTCAAACCAAGCCTCCAGCATCTCAGACTGGCCATCAGGTGAAACCTGCACTCACACCCACCTTCTGACGAACTGCCTCATGCTCAGCAGGGTCCCTGGCTGGCTGTGTTAGCTCCTGCCTGGTCAGCACCCGGGGCCACAAAGAACAGGTTCAGTTAGGTGGAGAAAACCCTAGAATGGGGGATTAAGAACACTTTAGACGCTGGCTTTTACTGGCTTACTGACCCTCACAAATCCCTTAACCCACCTAAACCTCAGTTTCCTCCTCAGTAAAAAGAGATAGCGACAGCATGTACCTCCCATGATGGCTACGAAGATCAACTGAGCTCATATGCCGGAAGCATTTTATGGAGCTCTTAAGAGACAGGGAAGATGGGAGTCCCAACTGGGGCTTGGGATTCACTCCCGGCTTCTGGGGAGCTCTCCAAAAGCTGCCTGCTCCCTTCCCTTGCCTGAGCCAGAGCTCTCTGGGCAGTGCACCCCACTGTGGGTCCTCCACCTAGCTGATAGGAATTTTATCTTTCTTTAAGGGTGACCTGAGTTCTATAGAATGGTCCTGACTGGGGTCCCCCACCTCTCTCTCACCCACACTGCTGCTGCTGTTCAAGGCTCTCCTCCACTTTCAGGAGCTCAGATCAAGTCCTAAGTGGGGCCTCCTTGTGAATTCAATCCCTTCTCCTTCTCCTTGGGCCTCATCTTTATTCCTGAAGGGAACAGGAGGCAGGAAAGGTCTCCTCTTCCAGCCTAAGGATTTCCTGAGAAGTCCCAATCTCTTTTCTGATTTCAATTCTCTGTGCAAGAAAAAAGGGCAGAAATTAAGTCCATTTTTAAATCACTAAACAGTGAAACAGCTCCAGGAGAATCCCACTGAGAGAAGAACATTTGAGCTCAGGCTAAAGGGCAAAGGTGAAAATTCACCTTAGGGGAGGCCATCCCCACCCAGGGTGCTTCTCATCCCAGGAAGGGCATTGTGGCAGGCCAGGGTGTGAGGAAAGGCTCACAGCTAAGGCAGGGCTGACTCGTTGGAGGGTTTCAGGGGGCTTGGTCAATGTTATCAGCAGAATATGGAAATGGAGGCCCTGGGTCCGAAGCCTGCCTTTTCTTATCAGAGTGATATAAGAAAAGTCATTTTCTCCACGTGGATCTCAGTTTCCCTATCTCTAAGGAGGGGAGTTGAACAGGAAGACCCCTAAGTTCCTCCCGGCTCTACCGCAAGCTGAGGACTGAGACAGCTGAAGTGACTGATCCCTGGGTGGGCTCCTGCCCCCTTGGTCTCTCCCCAACATTCTCTCATTGCTCAGCAAAACCTCTGCGTGGACACCTGCTGCCCCCTACTGTCCATTTTTAGCCATGCATCTTAATGAAGGATGCCATTTAAAATATTCTTGAAGAACTTTATTAATTTTTTTATTAAAGCTTTTTACAGAACATAAGAGTAACTTTTCAACATTGACCTTTGCAAAGCTTTCTGTTCCAAATTTTTCCCTCCTTCCCCCCCATCCCCTCCCCTAGATGGCAAGTAGTCTAATATATGTTAAATATATTAAAATATATGATAAATTCAATATATGCATAAATATCTATACAGTTGTCTTGCAGCACAAGAAAAATCAGATCTAAAAAGAGAAAGAAAAAGAAAAAAACCTAAGAAGGAAAAAATGCAAGCAAACATCAACGGAAAGTGTTAAAATGCTGTATTGTGGTCCACCCTCAGATCCCCAGGCCTCTCTCTGGATGTATATGACTATCTTCATCGCTGAACAATAGGAACTGGTTTGAATCATGTCATTGTTGAAGAGAACCATGTCCATCAGAATTGATCATCATATAGTCTTGTTATTGCCATGTATAATGATCTCATAGTTCTGCTCACTTCACTCAGCACCAGTCCATGCAAGTCTCTGCAGGCCTCTCTGTAATCATCCTGCTGGTCGTTTCTTATAGAACAATAATTTTCCATGACATTCATATACCATAATTTATTCAGCCACTCTCCAATTGATGGGCATCCCTTCAGTTTCCAGTTTCTGGCCACTACAAAAAGGGCTGCCACAAACATTCTTGCAAATGTGGGGCCCTTTCCCTGAAGGATGCTTTTCTGACTTCTGGCATCA
>JAJPUD010027858.1:0-15172 GCA_023553655.1 Myrmecobius fasciatus | reverse complement strand
CCCCCCACACTCCTTTTGTTTTCTTACTGTGTAATGTTGTTTATGTGAACTAGGTTAACTCCAATATCTTTTAAAAAATATATTGTTGCTTACTCTCACTTCATCATTCTATACTTGAATAGTTACTGGGTGTTTAAAAAAACCTCAATTAGAGAATTTTATATCCATCTTTATTAAATTGTTCAAATGTCTAGAGAGCTTTATTTCAGATGATGACTATAATGTATCCCACTGAACTTTATGCCACCTGGAAATATGATAAGAACACTGCCAGTGCCAGAATTTTGTAATTGTGGGTTTATCAGAACTTACAAAGATTACAAAACACTTGTGGAGTGAATTACTATTAAGTAAAAATTATGGAGGAAAAAAAGGAGAACAGTCTGGTGAAAATGGACATATAAATAATGCAAAAATGCTGGATCTGGAGCCAGGAAAACCTAAGTTGGGTTTTTTTTTTAATTTCATTATTTTTTTATTTAATATTTCCCCCAGTTACATTCAAAACAATTTTTTACATTTGTTTTTAAAATTTTTGAGTTTTAGGTTCTCTCCCTTATCTCCACCCACAATTAAAAAACCACATGTGAAGTTGAGCAAAACATTTCCATAAAAGTCAAGTTGTGAAAGAAAACATAGATCTCCCACCCTAATGGAAATAAAATCCTAAAGAAAAATTAAGTAAGTTTAAAAAAGGAAAGAGATAGAGAGACAAACAGACAGACAAACACAGGCAAAGACAGAGAGAGACAGAGAGAAAGGGAGAGACAGACAGAGACAATTAGAGAAAGACAGACATATAGACAGAGACAAAGAGACAGAAGATAGAGATTAGACAGACAGAAACAGAGAGAAACAGAGACAAAAAGAAAGACAGAGAGACAGAAAGAGACAGAGACAGGAGAGAGAAACAGAGACAGAAACAGACACAGAGACAGAGACACAGAGAGAGAATGCTTCAATCTGTATTCAGACACAGTTCCTTCTCTGGGTATGGATAGGATTTTTTCATCATTAAGTTCTTAAAGTATCATCGATGATTGTACTACTGAGAATATCAAAAAGACCTCAGTTCTAATACTACTGCAAACACTCAGTAGCCGCTGGGACCCTGGACAAATCATTTAGCCTAAGTTTCAGGCTACTCTTGTAAAATGGGGATAATAATAGTATCTACACAACAGGGTTGTTGTAAGGATAAGATGAGATAATATTTAAAAGCATTTTGTAAGCCTTAGACAACAGGTGTTTATATACATATACATACACAGAAAGATATATACCCACATATATGATGCATATATATGAAAGGACAGGAGAGAAATTCACACTTTAGGGGGTTGTAGGAAAACACCTTAACACTTGTTTATGTTTTATATATACATATATACATATGTATATGCATATGTACCTATACATAGATACACATATAAATATACACATGCATACAAATATATTCCCATATATAAGCATGTACACATATATGTGTGTGTGTGTGCAGTATGGCATAGTGGATAGAACAGCCAGGAAGAGCTGAGTTCCAATCCTACCTCTGACACATACTGGTTATCTGACCCTGAGTTTTTGGCATTCTAGGTAACTCTCTCAGACTGTAGATTGGAGAGAAGAGGCTGACCTGCCTTGGCAGATAGTCTTTCCTCTCCAGGCAATTCTCTAAAATGCCAAAATCACAGGTTCAGTCCATATACCCGACACACACATACACACATATATAAATATATTTATATATACACACATGCATATTACATACATTCATACACACACATACACACCAAGAACCATTCCCTAATAGGTAAGAAAGAAGTTTTCAGAAGCAGAAATACAAGACAAAAAATAGGAATAATATAAAGTAAAGCAACTCATATTTATAATAACCATATAATTGATAAAGATGAAAAAAACAGAATAGTCAATGTATCAGAAGGGGCAGTACTATAGGAAGACAGGTACATTGGTACCATGGGTAGAGTTGTGAACCGGTCTGACATCTCTGAAAAACAACTCAATATGATGGAAAAAAGGCACAAAATTGTTCATACTATTTGACATAGTAATCACACTACTGAGCCTATGCCCAATTATGGCAATGATAGGACAAAAAGTTTCAAATGTGACCAAGTATTTATAGTAACAATCTTTTTATTAGCATGAAAACTGCTAATCAGAGGAGGAATCAGACACCAATAAATTAGGGAGTAACTGAGTAAATTGGGGTTATAGGAATGCAATAGGATATGATTATAATGTAAGAAATGAGAAAATGGAGGAATTTAGAGAAATAGAAAACTCTTGTGTTAATAGATACAAAGAAATCAGAATCAAGAGAAAAATTTTCTTGACTACAAAACATCACTTAAAGACTGCTAAACTCTGATGAATGGCAATAAATAATCTTCAAAGTATTGAGAACAAACCATAACCCACTTCCCAATAGGAATTAAGGGTAAAAAAAATAGGATTGTTATCAGATTTATTTTTTGCCTGGGTTTTTTCTTTCTGGTCGGTCTTGCTTGATTGTTTTTATTTATTGCAAGAGAACTAAATATGGAGGTACATGTTGAGAATATTCTGTGGAATATATTATAAATCTCCATAAACAAATCTCCTAAAACATAAATGACACTAATAAAAATGGAGGGGAAAAAGTGAGGGTTAAGAATAAAAGAAAACAAAAAAATTTAAAAAATAAAAACAAGAATGAAAAAGAACATAGAGGCCTTTAATTCAATGCTGAAAAGTTTAGGTGGCACTGATAAGTGAATGCTCATTCAGGCCAGTGGTTCCTTAGATGGTCATCAGTGACTAGTATATATAACTATTCTGCCCTTCCACTCACCTGTGTCTTGAAAAGGTATATCCATCTCTTGATTTGCCACTTTATTCTGGCTGACCAATCTCTCTAGGCCATTGGGTAGCTTAATTCAGGTCAGATTTTACTCTATTTAAATCTCTCTTTAAATTAGGGAGTAACTGAGTAAATTGGGGTTATAGGAAGCTATGTCAATACCCAGTTAGTCATTTCAAACATTGCAATATCATCATGAACACACATACACATACACATATACATATACACATACACACATACGCCACAGTTAATGTTTTATTAGGGTCATTGGTCTGGATGAAATCCTAGTGGTTTGTACTAGCTAAACGAGCTCTGCAGAAGAAAGTTTGGATGAGATTATTAGCTAAATTGAATACTGGAATGTTTGAGATGGAGCCACAGCTGAATGTATGTGGAAAGAGTTGAGTGTCCCAAACAAGTGTACCCATTTATTTTTCTCTTATGACCTACATCAAACATTACACAGATTCAATACTATTCTAAAAGAAAATAATCAATTATTGTATTATGAATGAAACAGTACCAATCAATTGTATATATTACATACAAGATAAATTTAGCATTGACAAAACATAATAGCTCTGAACCCAGGTATGCTTCATATATTCCCTTCTCTTTCCTATCATTATATATAAGTACCATAGGCACAAGAAAAATCAGAAGAAGAAGGAAGAAAACTAGTTCCAATTGTTCAGTGATGAAAAAAGCCATATATACCCAGAGAGAGAACTGTGGGAACTGAGTGTGGACCACAACATAGCATTTTCACTCTTTCTGTTGTTATTTGCTTGCATTTTTTTTCTCAGGTTTTTTTTTCTTTTTCTTCCTTCTTGATCTGATTTTCTATCAAAATTACTACAATACTGTAGAGTTTAAGTATTTTATGTTGGAGGAGAGAGGGAGAACCCACTAAAAACAAATTGAAGTGACTGCCTCAATTAAAAAAAATCATGTCTCTAGCATAAGTATATAACATTCTTTGCATCTGAATAGAAACTCAACAACACATTTGAATATCTTAATAAATAGATTAGAAGCAGTACCCATCCTTCAGCATATTTTCCTAGTTTTCTGTATGTTCAAAGGAGAAATTTTCATATTTTAAAAGGTATTACCTGGTGGTGGATGTGGAAGAGAATGGAAATATATACAAACATCTTCTGCAAAGAGAAAAAATATCTAGACTTTTTAAAATGCTAAAATAATTTATAAATGAAAAAAACAGTTTAAAAAAACCAGTTATCCCAGTCATCCTAATATGTTTCTGTACTGGTAAGGAGCAGAACTGACTTTTGCATTAAGCCAAGATCCCCAAATGGGTATATGGATGTGGAGCTAAAAAGACAAAGTTGTTAAGTGGCACATGAAATAAGACAGAGGGTCAAGACTAAGATCAATGTGACTTTGGAAAGGGTTGATGAGACAGGAGATTCAGAGATCATTCAGTGTCAAGGGCAGCAACAAAAGTCGAACTTAACAGGTAGCTTTCTTAAATAATTGCTTGTTCCACAGGAGTTCCACAGGTGTGATTTCTATTCAGTTGTCCCAGACTTCTGGATGCCTCTAAAGGAACATTCTTCCACTGGAAGGTCCCTACTGCCACTGCTCGTCTCCATTCTCTCTGTACTAAGGGTTGACTGTGAGTGGACATGAACAAGATTATTTTCAGAATCAAATGAGATGATGCGAATAAAGTTCTTTATAATCAAAGAGCATTCAAATAGCATAGAAGCTCTTACTATTACTGTTATTATTATCATCATTATTATAATTATCCCCCACAATGCCTCAAAGGGCTAAGCTTAGAACAGTCTAGATATAAATATTCTGAATGGAAATGAATCCTAGGAAAGTTCTTAAGGTGGAAAATTGCTGCAAATCAAACAGTATTCTTTTGAGAATAGAGTCCAAAGCAAATTCCAACACTTAATTAGTACACACGTCACTCTGAAACCTCTTTGTGAACTCTATTGAAGAAAGCCCTGTTGAGACCAGCAAGACATTTTGTGAACAGAAAAGGGAAAATGTTCTATTTGGGTCTGACCTGGCACTTGAGATGATTTGCTTAAGTTCAATTCTAAAGACTTTCTCATGAAAGGAGCTTTTGGACAAATGGGAGTTCAAATAGATGTGGGAGATGGGGCTAGATAGGGCTGGTTTTCAAAATTAATTTTTAATGTTTTTGTTCCATTAGGCCTAAGTAATTCTATGCTGCCATGTACCTATCCTTCCTCCATTTGATGTTTTCCTGTAGATATCATACAGGTTTTTTTTTTATAATGTCCTAGACTGAGGGTCATGATGTATTGTTATACCTATTCTGATTTTCTTCCATTCTGGGACTCAGTTTCCTTTTAACATGAAAGTGGAAAGTCATATAAAACTAGGTAAGTGCCCAAGAGAAATATTTTACCCTGAACCATTTTTGCCACTCATTTAATATTTGCTTATCTCTTATATTATTAGCAAATAATATAATAGTTAATGGGATCATGAAGGGTAAGACATCATTGAAATGACTGAACAACAGCAATAATATCTAATATTTATACTGACTATTAAAGTTTATAAAGCACTTTACATAATTTTCTCATTTGAACCTCATAATCCTGTGAGATAGATATTGTAGCTTTTATCCTAGTTTTTCAGATGAGGAAACTGAGTTTCTGAGATAATAAGGCACTCAATCATGATCACAGTTCTTAATTGTGAGGGGCAGAAATTCAACTCAAGTCTTCCTCACACTGTATCTAGTAATATCTATTACTTCCTTCTTACTTTGGGGCAATGGGTGCTTCCTTCACCCTCTGCACCTCCATACTACTTCTCTGAATCTCCTGCTCTCTGCTTAAATCCCTGCTTCTTCCTTCACCCTTTTGTTCTCTGTTGCTTATTTTTGCCTTTCTTTTCTTCCCCTTCATCTTCATCAAGTTCATTGCCACCACGCCCCGAGTCCTGCCTCAGGGAGAAGCTCTTAACCATACCTTGCCTTTGCTTGCTCCCCAGAATCTTCTTTTGGAGAAAAGGTATCAGTGCTAGAGGGCACTGTGGGAACATACACAGAGTGATGATGAATTAGGAAGGACAAGTCAATATTGGGTAAGGGATCTATGGTGTGTGTTACTTCAAGGAAAGGTCCTGGCTGCTGACACAGGATCGCACCTTGTCATCCAATCCTAGCAAAACAAGCAAGATGTCAAGGTCAAAGGTTCAGTTTTTCAAGGGAGGAAAACTTGAGTCTTGGTCAGTGCCTCCTGACTCATTCTCCCCATACCAGTCCAACCACATTTCTACCAAAGGAGTTGGGTGGGTGCTGTCCATCCAATTCATTGTATCAGATCTTGCTGGGTAACTTTTCCCTAATAGAAATTATGAAGAGAGAGCTTAGATAACTGTAGACATGTCATGAGAGTTATGGTCCTTGAAGTAAACAAAAGCCAACAGAATATAGCTTGGACATTGATAATCCAGTACTGGTTGTCTTAAAGGCTACTGGTGAATAGAGTTCTGGAGTCAGGAAAACCTGAATTTAAATTCAGCGTCATACACTTATCAGCAGTGTGATCCTGAACAAATAATTTAACCTGTTTATTTTCAATTGTAAAGTGGGAATAATGATAGCATCTACTTTGTAGGGTTGTTGTAAGGATCACAATATTTGTAAAAAGCTCTTAGTACAATGCCTGCCACATAGCAGATGCCATGTAAATGTTTATTCCTCTCCTCTTCTACCTTTTAATCATTGATATGGATACTTGCACAATTGATAAATTTGCTGTAATACTTGGCGATCACTAGAAAGGTAGCAACAAACTAGAATAACTCTATTACTCTCTTTCTTAGCAAATGGTTTTGATGACTGTTATCCTATAATACACTTTTAAGTCTGGTACAGTTAGGCCCCATCCTATGCATATTTTTTTCATTAATTCCCTGAACAAAATATTTATAGCAGGACTTTTTATGATGGCAAAGATGTGGAAAGTAAGGGGTTGCCCATCAACTGGGAATGACTGAACAAGTTGTGGAATATGAATGTAAGGAATATTATCGTTATATAAGAAATCATGAGTAGGATGGTTTCAGAAAACCTGGGAAAGTCTTATGTGAACTGATGCAAAGTAAAATGAAAAAATATAGGGAAACATTATACCTGCTAACAGCAATATTTTAACAATGATTAACTGTAAAAGACTTGGCTACTCTGAGAAAAGCAATGAACCAAGACAATTCAAAGGACCCATGATGAAAAAACGCTGTCCATCTCTGGAGCAAGAACTGATGAATTCTGAGTGCAGATTGAAAGATACTTTTTTCACTTTCTTTATTTTTTTTCAGCTATAGGAGTAGAGCGAGAAAGATAGTGAATAAAATAGGAAGGAGGAAAATAAACAAGTAATTAGAGCTTAGAATATGAATTGGATGAATTCACCACAAAATGGAAATAGAGAGTAGATTAAAAATTTGAACTCAACAATATGTTGCTTTCAGGATATGTCATAAAAATGAGATATGCACACAAACATAAAGATCAGAAGTGGAATTTATTATGTAAAAAAGCAGGGGCGGTAATTATGATCTCAAAGTCTGAATGGATTTAATCGGAAGAGAAAAAAATAGAGAAACCATCCTATACATCAACCATATTGACCAATTTTTTTGACTATTTAAAGTGACTAGACAGTAAAGGGTTGGAGCATTGCTGTGATATAGGAAATGATGAGCTGGTAGATTTAGAAAAATATGGAAAGACTTGGACTTATGAAGAAAGATGCTATCCATCTTCAGAAAAACAGAGGAAAGATGGAGATAAGCATAGTGCAATTTTACATATATGCATATGAATCTATGTGTGAATGACTTTAAATACCTATGTTTATGTGTGTCTATGTGTGTATATATATTTTTGCACTTAAATGTAGCTTTCTTGAATGATGGGAGAGTGAAGAGGGAAAACAAAGTAAAAAGTACACAGCAGAGAATAAAAGAAAACTTATAGGGAAGCAAAGAAATGATAGGCAGATCTGAACATAATGTGTGCTATTTATTATATAGGCTTTCTTGAAATGGAAATTATTTGCTTTATATGTTATATTCTTTATTTTTCTTATTATGTGTATGTGTATGTGTTTCTTTTGCAACATGGCTAATATGAAAATATGTTTTATATGATTTTACATATCTATCATCTCATATTGCATGTCTTCTCAAGGGGTTGGGGAAGTGTAGGAGAGTATTTAGAAGTTTAAAAAATAAATATTAAAAACATTGGTAATCACTCAAGCAATGGAATGTAAATTACAGATGTCCTAAAACCTGGGCTTGCATCACTAATGAGCACATTAAAGGAAAAATGCTCACTAGAAAAAAAATTCAACTAGAATAATAATAGCAAAAAAAAAAGTCTTTAAGAAAAGAGGACAGAACAGTAGATGAAGAAGATGATGAGGAGATGCCAGTAAGCAGGTAAGGAAACTGGAAACCAGAAAAGCAGAAGGGAAGGAGGGAAAGAAAAATAGGAAAGGGCCATAAGGAGAGTTTGCTGAATTATTAAAATAACTCATACTTGTAGCCTTTATATATTGTGGGAGTCCTTTTCTCAATTCCTAATCCTAGGAAACCAGTGGAGTTTCCTAGAGCCAAATCTATAGATTTCCTACTCAGAGTTCTAGAGACAATCTAAGGGATTAGGGTTTCTTTTTACCCTTATCTGCTCCAATTCATATTGAAATGTGCTCACTCCACTATCAGTTAATCAATTACAATTAGCATCTTCCCTATATCATTAATTGACTCAGAGATTGGCATCTCAATATCATTGAGCTTATTAACATTAATTATGTAACATCATAATAGTATAATCATTCCCAGCTTGTGTAACGTGGAGCTTACCATATGACTAGGGTACCCACTTTTGATTGATCGCCTGTGTCTTTACAACTGATGAGACTGATTTGCTCGCTCTCTTTCTACCAGCCAATTTTTTGGTTGTCTTCTATTTGGCAATTCTTATCCTTACTTATCTTACTGAACTGGTAAAAGGGGAAGAAAAATCCTTCTCCCTCCTTCTCGTTTACCCTACTTCCAAGAAGTGGGCTCGAGGAGTTTTGTTTCTGCTTTATGATGTTCATCCTAACTTTCATGTGCCAGAGGAGAGGGTTATCTAGAATTCAAGCCATGGTGATCCAGGATCTAGGATTCCAAGCACTGTGGTGCAGCCGACTTGGCATGGAGAGCTTAAGAAACTGGAATGTCTGGGACTCCAACCAAAAGGGGTTTTCTTTGGACTTGGAATCAGGTCTGTGCTCTGTGGCTCAGTTTCTCAAACTATGGTTCACAACACCTTATAGGGTCATATAACTGAATGTTGGATTTGTGAAATTATGATTTATTATCAGTAAATGTTTGAATTGCATGCCTATTTTAGATACCTATATATCTGGGGTCACATAAAAATTTCTTGGGTAAAAATTTAAAAGAAAAATTTTAAGAAGTCCTGCTATGGAAACCAAACTAAGCTATGAACCTAATATGCTCTCTCTCTCCAAAGTCTGACATGGTACAAGGGGGAGCAGCAATATGGGGAAGCATGTACTGTATAATTGCTATTATACCTTTTGAAATATATATTCTTTTGTAAAAGCTCTAGAGTTCCAATGAACATTTTAAGAGAGATATTAAATACATATGTATATTGTATAAATATACACATACATATTTTATGTGTGTAGATACATACACATTTATATATATAAATATATAAAACACACACACATATATATGTGTATATATATATATATATGTAAATGTGTGTGTATGTATGTACACACATCTTCCCAAACCAGGCACATTCTCTGCTCTGACTTTGAGCCCAGTGGAGAGTAGGGATCTCCCTTAAAATGGTTTTTACAAAGCATTAATTTCACCAAGTTTATTCTTAATGAGCCATGACTGGTGGGTGATATCAATCCTTTGCACACAGGCATTTTAGAGTTAATCCAGTGGATCCAGCTGGTCACTCTTCAAGCCTCACTGGTTCCTCATTTGGCTCAACTATTAGCACCTTGTGGTATAGATGCTAGTTTCTGGACTCCTGCTGGTCTCCTGACCTTTTGAAGTTTACAATATCAGGGTCTGTTCATTTTATCTCTAATATTCCAGGAAAGAAGAAAGGCCATATGTCAGTCCATGTGAAATGCTGGGCAACTGTCAGCAATGGACTACAACTACCACTGCTTTACTTCTCAAGAACCCAAGAAAAATAAAGTTTTAAAAAGTATTCTTCAATCTGCATTCAGACTCTATCAATTCTTTCTCTGGAGATGGAGAACATTTTTCATCATTATTTCTTTGGAATTGTCTTAAATCATCATATTGCTGAGAATGGCTAAGTCATTTACAGTTAATGATCATACAATATTGCAGTTAATGTGTACAATTTTCTCCTGGTTCTGCCCATTTCACTTTTTATCAGTTTATGCAAGTCCTTTCAGGTTTTTTTTTGAGAGAATTTTGCCCATTATTTCTTCTAGCACAATAATATTCCATCACAATTGTATACAACTTATTCAGTCATTTCCTAATCGATGGGCATCTCCTCAATTTCCATTTCTTTGCCACCAATAAAACAGCTGCTGAGAATTTTTTTTTTGTATAGGTCATTTTCTCTTTGGAATGCAGACCTAGTAGTGATATTATTCTTAGCCCCTCTCTCATCCAGAGTTCCATAACAGGTTATCTTTCACTCTTAAATAAAGGAGAAAAGAGACCAAGTGGGAGTCTTCTGTATGGACACCTTATTCCGCTAAAGGAACAGTGATCGAGAAAGAAAGTCATAGAATAACTGCATCTGCAAAGAGCAGGTACCTCCAATATTCATGCTCTGGAAGCAAGACAGCCAAACCAGCCAGGAAGGTTCCCTGTTTATACTTACAGGACTGGACTCTTGTTGGCCAGTCTTTCATTATACATGTATATAGTACTTTAAGATTATAAAGAATATTACGTAGACAGCAGGCCAGCTCCAAGTCAGGAAAATAAGTTCAGAAACTATCTCTGACTCATTTTCTATTTCAATTGTAATTTATTTGAGCCCCCAGGCACAAATCTCTTAAAAATGGAAGAACTTACAATTTGCATTGGCAGAAGGAATTTCCTCAGATGAGAGCTTCCTATATTATGAAATCACCAGTTGAGATAAAAAGATATTTCCACAACAACCACATTATGTAGGGTATATATGTATTATTATCTCCATTTGACAGACTAGGAAATGTAAGGTAAGGTAAAGTGATCTTAGATCACTTAGATCAAAATGCAGCAAATGAGAGGACTTATCTTCGAAATCCCAGACCTTTGGACTCCTGGCCTATACATCTTTTTAGTACACTTTATTTTTTTAATTTTTTAAAAGAGGACTAGAAACAGAAAACTATAGACAGGAATTAGAACCAAGACATGAAAGGTGACTGGGAAAAAGGAATGTGAGAAGCAAAGAGAAAACAGTGGGAAGAGTAATATGCAACGGGGAATTTGAAGGAAAGGGGGAGAGATGTCCACTCTGCTAAATTATTCTCAAGGCATCCCTTCTGCTGTGACGTATGTGATCCATAAAACTTCCCCCACAACTCTGTTATGGTACTTTTGTGGATGGGAAATAGACTGGTAGAGATGACTCTGAGGTATGGATTCTGGTACAACTTCTGTCCCACTCTACCTGCATGATCTTGTGTAAATCACTCAATCTCTGTGGAACTTAGTTTTCTCATATATAAAATAGAAGCAATAGTTCTGGTACCACCAACCTCACAGGGTAGCTACTAGATAAAGTGTTTTATAAACTCAAAAATATGAAATAGGTGAATTATTACTTGCAACTAAATGGGGAAACAGAATTACATTTTGAAAAAGAACCTCCAACAATGAGCAGTAGGAAAATAATAAGGGAAAACCTGCTCCTGTCCAAAAGGTAGCCTGAATCAAAGCTCTTATTATTCAGTAATTGAATCACAACAGGGCCCCCAAAGGATTCCATAATCACACATCTAATTCTATCCTAAACTCCTCTTGGGAATGACTGACTCGAGATGGCTATAGGGAGCTTGTCACACATGTCCCAGCCTCATGACCTGCCCTTCTTGCTTTCTGGGGGACCAAGAGGCTTTTGTCCTTCTGGAATGTACCACTGGTAAGATTGTATTATACACACAGATAATGAAAATTATTTTTCATTCTTTACAATGTTTGTTGCAAATGCATTTTCCTCCTTATTTTAAAACAGTCCCCCTGTTTCCTCCTTTCTTCCTTTGTCAATAAGTATTTGACACATTTCATTCTGGGAGCAGGAATGTCGTCTTGACAACTGTGTTTCCTTTCTTTCCAATTATCCAAAAAGTGCTTTTCATTTACCATTTCTCTACTTTATTAACTGCTCTCCTTATTTTAAATAAGCTGAATGCCTTTATTAAAAAAATACATCCATTTACTCATTAGGATTTATCAAACATCTGTAAGAAGGAGATACCAAGTGAGTTTTCCCATTACAAACCTTCCAGGTTAGGCGAGCTCAGAAGGCTCTCCATTCTTAAAGTTCTACATAAAAGAAATATTTGGCAAAGGGGAAATTGTTTTTTCTATCCTGCTGCTACAGGAATAAACAATCCTTTCATTAGATGAGAATTTGTAGGTGTGTTCCTGCTGACACTTTTTCAGGGCCAGCACATTTTTTGTCTATATACGGCCCTAACTCCAAACCAGGCCAAGGCAAGCATTTGTTGGTGCAGTTAATATCTAGTGTTGGGTGTCTAGTGTCATCTTAGGTAATTCTTGCCAAGACCCTAAAACTGGAGTTGGAAGTGGGGCTGAGTTCATCCCCTAGAGAAATCCTTGATAGACTAAACCCATCCCTAATATGGCCTTGCTCTGTCCATCTCAGAGACACTGGCCACCAGCTTAATGTCAGACCAGCTGGAACCAAAGATAGATCATGTATTTTTTAACTTGAAGTAGCAAAGGAATAGAAATATTCTGGAGGTGCTGAAATCAACAGAAAACTAGAGCAAAGAAAAGATGTTATTAAAGAGCTTGTTCCTCTTCTCTTTGGCTCATTTTTGTTTGATGGCAGATATAAATAAGCAAATAAATAAATAAATGGATTTGTAGTTCAGATGACCGGACTAATCAATTTTCTATTAGGATTTTTTCTTAGATATCAAATTATTATTATTATTATTATTGGCTAATTCTCATTTTTATTCACAGATTCACAAAATTTTAGAATTACAAATGACTTCAGTGATCACAGAATCCAACTCCCTCATTTTCTAGATGAGAATAGTGAGGCCAAGAGAAGTCAATGTTATGTAGACAAGTGACTAGTTTGAGATTTGAACCTGGGCTTTCATACTCCTAATACATAGTCCATTACATTGAAGCATGCTAACTACTTTCTTTTGCAAAGGGTTTTTCTCAAAATTATCATTTCCCCCCTATAATTTTTTCCTCTTATTTACAAGCTCATAGAATGTTAGAACAGAACCTTAGAGATCATTTTATCCAACCTTTGTGTTTCATTCAGAAAAAGTGAGGAATTTGCTCGTAGTCTTAAAGCCCTTCCATAGAGGCCAGGGGCTTTTACCCTAGCATCTGGAACTTTTGAAAAATAGTTTTTAGTTATTGTATTTCAACATAATTAGCTTTTCCACATTTTTATTTTACTTATTTAAAAACATTATTCTGGAAAAGAATCCATAGGCTTCACTCATTGCCAAAGGAGTCCATACTACAAAAAAGGTTAAGGATATCCATTACTATAAGCCCAGCGCCGAAATTGCAATTCAAAATCCATTTCAAGCCTGAGCACAAAGTGTTTTAATAGGCAATTTCAGGATTCCTGTGTCATGCCTGAAGTATGGCTCTGCTTAGTACTTTGTCGGAATCACAGCCCACAATGATGGGTTTTGGTTTCCCAAATTCTGACAGCCAGTTCTGAAAAGTGAACAATTACATCTGCATTTAACACCAAGGAAGAGTTTTGCTCTTTGGGCCTACTCAGAGCTCTAACTCCAGGAGCTAGTTTTCTCAAAAAACCATTTTCCACTATATCCCACACAGCTACAGTTGGCCCTCTTTGTCTAAGTGGCTAACAGATCTTTTATCTCATGAATTTTACCTCATTGTAACAGGAAAACCAGGGTAGCCTTTAAAAGCTGGGCTGTGACCAAGGGAAATATAAGCTATTTTATTTTAACTTGTTTATCAGCTAAGACAAGGGTCTGCAAGGCTACCCCTCAGAGTAAGCATACTGGGAGGTTGCTTGCCTATTGTGGGGTGATTTGAGGGGCATTGAAAGAGCTTCCCACATGAAAACTTCTCTCCTAGACTTTCCATGGTGCCTAAAATGGCCATTATTCCATCATTCCTCTTATTCTTTAGTAGAAAGCACCTGTTAAAATGCAAATGTATTCAATTCTCTTTTACACAGTGTTCTATCCATTAAGAAATCTCCATCTGGAGGCATTTAAAACCACAGGATGTCAGATCTTGGAAAATCCATAGGAAGGGACCTTGGAGATCATGTATTCTGACTACATCTCCTCATCCACATTATTGTAATGATTTCAAAAATTAATCTCTTTAGCCTTTTGCTAACACTCTGCTCATAAAAGGACCCTGAGGTAATAAATATTTTTAAAAACATTCTAGGCTAAGGGATGTTCACTTTAGGTAAGTGCTAGCTACTCTTTTAATATTTTCTCAGCATGTGTTCCCTCTAACAACAGAATACAGACCCTCCACATCTTAGCATTTGCTGTTATTAAGTAAGTTCATGAGTTGCTGTGGCCAAAACAGTTCATCACCTCATAGTTAGTCTTTGGGTGCAGGACAGCAAGGTTCAATAAAAAGAACTTGGAGACCCAAGAATATTTTTTCTTATGTGTAAGTCAGGGGAATCAGTCTAAATAATCTCTTAAGATCCCTTCTAGGTCTAGAGAAATCATCCTACAACAATGAATCTATTTGAACCCTAGTAGCCTAGCCCTTTGATGACAGAATCATAGTCCATTCTCAGAGCTAGGCTTGAAACCTTTCTGGTTTGGGAAGCCTCGACAAAGTTTGGGATCTCTGCAAATCTCTGCAAAAGGATCTAACCTTTGAAAATGCTAACACCATTACCAAAACAACAAACATCTAGCATTTGTTATATAGTTTACAATTAGCCAAGCACTTCACAATATTTATCTTATTTGATCCTCAAAACAATCCTGGTAAGCCAGTGCTACTATTATCTTTTTTTTTTTTTTT
>JAJPUD010027857.1:0-15173 GCA_023553655.1 Myrmecobius fasciatus | reverse complement strand
TTCATATACCATAATTTGTTCAGCCATTCTCCAATTGAAGGGCATCTATTCAGTTTCCAGTTTCTAGCCACTACAAAAAGGGCTGCCACAAACATTCTTGCACATGTGGGGCCCTTTCCTTCCTTTATGATTTCTTTGGGATATAAGCCCAATAGAAATGCTGCTGGGTCAAAGAGTATGCACAGTTTGATAACTTTTTGAGCATAGCTCCAAATTGCTCTCCAGAATGGCTGGATCCATTCACAGCTCCACCAACAATGCATCAGTGTCCAAGCCTTCTCACATCCCCTCCAACATTCATCATTAACTTTTCCTGTCATTTTAGTCAATCTGACAGGTGTAAAGTGGTACCTCAGGGTTGTCTTGATTTGCATTTCTTTGATCAATAGTGATTTGGAGCACCTTTTCATATGGCTACAAATAGTTTTAATTTCATCCTCTGAAAATTGTCTGTTCATATCCTTTGACCATTTATTGATTGGAGAATGGCTTGAATTTTTATAAATATCAGACAATTCTCTATATATTTTAGAAATGAGGCCTTTATCAGAACCATTAAATGTAAAGATGATTTCCCAATTTTTTGCTTCCCTCCTAATCTTGACTGCATTGGTTTTGTTTGTACAAAAACTTTTTAACTTAATATAGTCAAAGTTATCTATCTGGTTTTCAATTAGGAGATCCAGTTCTTCTTTGGACATAAATTAATTCCATCTCCATAGGTCTGAGAGGTAAACTATATTACGTTCCTCTAATTTACTTATAGTATCACTCTTTATATCGAGATCATGAACCCATTTAGATCTTATCTTGGTATGTGGTGTTAGATGTGGGTCAAGCCCTAATTTCTTCCACACTAGTTTCCAATTTTCCAATCAGTTTTTGTCAAATAGTGAGTACTTATCCCAGAAGCTGGGGTCTTTGGGTTTATCAAGACTAAATTGCTATAGTTATTTGCCTAGCTTGTCTTGTGATTCTTTCCTATTCCACTGATCGACTACTCTATTTCTTAGCCAGTACCAAATGGTTTTGATGACCACTGCTTTGTAATATAGTTTTAGATCTGGTACAGCAAGGCCACCATCATCAGCCTTTTTTTTTCATTAATTCTCTTGAAACTCTTGACCTTTTGTTCTTCCAAATGAATTTTACTACTATTTTTTCTAGATCTGTAAGATAATTTCTTGCGAGTTTGATTGATATGGCACTAAATAAGTAGATTAGTTTGGGTAGTATTGTCATTTTTATTATATTCCCTCGGCCTACGCATGAGCATTTTAAGTTTTTCCAATTGATGAAGTCTGATTTTATTTGTGTGGAAAGTGTTTTGTAGTTTAGTTCATATAGTTCCTGACTATCCCTTGGCAGATAAATTCCCAAATATTTTATACTATCAACAGTTATTTTGAATGGAATTTCTTTTTGTATCTCTTCCTGCTGAACTTTATTGGTAATATATAAAAATGCTGATGATTTATGTGGATTTATTTTGTATCCTGCAACTTTGCTAAAGTTGTGAATTGGTTCGAGTAGTTTTTTAGTTGAGTCTTTAGGGTTCTCTACGTATATCATCATGTCATCTGCAAAGAGTGATAGTTTGGTTTCCTCATTACCTACTCTAATTCCTTTAATCTCTTTTTCTTCTCTTACTGCCAAACCTAACATTTCTAAGACAATATTAAATAACAATGGTGACAGTGGACAGCCTTGTTTCACCCCTGATCTTATTGGGAATGGTTCTAGTTTGACTCCATTACATATGATGCTTGAAAAGCAAGTATTTAAGAACATAATAGAGTAACAGCAGTTAATACAAAACATAATTCCTCCAAACTACAATCCTGTTGTCACAGAGAGTCATACAGAATCCAGGGGAAATTGGGCTTTGGCTTAAAAATTATGGAATCTCTGCACAAAAATATTAATGACTGCTCTGTTACAATTGGGAAGAACTGAAAACTCAGCAGATGACTATCAATTGAGGAGTGGCTGAACAAGTCATACTATAAATATAATGAATATTATCGCCCTGTAAGAAATGATGAAAGATCAGGTTTCAGAAAAATCTGGGAATACTTAAATGAACAAAGTAAAGTAAGGAGAATCAAAAAGATAATTTTAATAAAGAACAAAATTTTATTTTAACTTAGCATTTTTAATTTCAACAGATTTGAGGATTACAGGTCCTCTATTTCTCTACTTTTCATGTTATCTCCTCAGTGATTTTTTTCATTTTATATTATATTTAAAAACAATTTTTAACGTTTGTTTTTAAATTTTTGAGCTCAAGATTTTTTCCCATCCTTTTTCCCAAGCCCTGTCAATGAGAAAGCAAATAATTTGATGTATGTTATACATGTGTAATCATGCAAAATATTGCCATACTTGTCACATTTAAAAAAAAAGTTTGAAAAACTCAACAACATTTTTTTAAATGTTTCAATCTGCAGACACCTTCAATTCTTTCTCTGTTTACAGAAAACATTTTTAATCATAATTTTTATCATTATTCCTTGGAGTTTTCATAATTATTATATTGCTGAGAATAGTGATGTCAATCATAGATAATTATCTTACAATATTGCTGTGGCCTTGTACATAATTCATTTCACTTTTCATCAGCTCACCGAAGTCTTTCCAGGTTCTTCAGAGAGGATCCTGCTCCTCATTACTTATAGTATATATAGTATTGCATCATAATCATATACCACAATTTGCTCAGGTATTCCCCAATTAATGATTATCCCTTCACTTTCCAAATATTTGCTATAAATTTTTTTGTACAAATAATTCTCTTTTTTGGTTTTTAAAATTACTTTTGAGATACAGACTTAGTTTTGATAGTTCTACTTGAAGGGTTTTCTATGATTTTTTTTAGCCCTTTAAGCATAGTTCAAATTGTTCTACAGAATGGTCAAATCAGTTTGAAACGCTAACAATATATTAATGTCTCATTTTTCCCCTCATCCCTCCAACATTTGTCATTTTTTTTCTTTCCTTTAGCCAGTCTAATAGGTATGTGATAGTACTTCAGGATTGTTTTAATTTGCATTACTCCAATCAATAGTATGTTGGAATTTTTTTTCATATAATTATAGAAAACTCCAATTATTTAATATGAATACTGGTAATATCTTTTGATCACTTCTTTTTAATTAGTCTTTAATTTTAAAATTAGTTTTTTATATTTTCAAATTATCTTAAATTTTTTACTTTTAAATTATTTTTGCTATATGTAGTTTTACTGTTTCTTCTATTTTCTTTCTCCTTTCATCCTGTACCTCTTCAAAAGTTTTTTGCTTCTAACTATCTCCTCCTCCAATATGTCCTCTCTTTTATCATCCTACTCCTTTTATTATCTCCTTCCCCTTCACCTTCTACTTTCATGTAGTTTAAGATACATTACTAGCCAATTGAGAGTGTATATTATTCCCTCTTTGAATCAGTTTTGATGAGAGTTAGGTTAACTCACTCTCCCTTAACTCTATCCTGTTTCTCTTCACTGTAAAAACTTTTTCTTGCCTTTTTATGGGTGATAATTTACCCCATTCTATGTCTCCTTTCTCCTTTTCCCAGTACATTCCTCTCTCAATACTGAATTTTATTTTTGTAGACATAATCCTTTCACATGCAAGTAACAACTGTGGTCTCTGTCTATATATACTCATATCTGTCCATATGCAAGAAAGACCTTATGATTTACAAGTATCATCTTCACAAGGTAAGAAGGTAAACAGTTAAACCTTATTAATTCCTTTATAATCCCTCTTTCCTGTTTACCTTTTTATACCTCTCTTGATGCTTGCATTTGAAAGTCAAATTTGCTATTCAGCTCTGGTCTTTTTTCATTAAGAATACTTGACAATTCTTTATTTCATTGAATATCTTAAGCTTTATACTGTTTTGCTGAGTAGCTAATACTTGGTTGTAATCCTACTCCTTTGGCCTCTAGAATATTATAAGACCTCTGATTCCTTAATGCAGAATCTGGTAAATATTGTGTTATCCTGATGTAGTTCCATGATGCTTAAATTATTTCTTTCTTGCTGCTTGCAATGTTTTCTCTTTTATCTTAGCATTCTGGAATTTGACTATAATATTTCTGAGAGTTTGAACTGGGAATCTTTTTTTCTGGAGTTGATCAATGGATGCTTTCAATTTCTATTTACCCTGGTTCTAGAATATCAGGGAAGTTATTCAAAATTTCTTAAAAGATTATGTCTAGGTTTTTTTTTTTAATTGTGACTTTCAGTCCAATAATTTTAAAATTATCTCTTTGGAATCTATTTTCTCTGTCAATTGTTTTTCCAGTGAGATATTTCATGTTTTGTTATTCTTTTGGTTTTGTTTAATTTTTCATCATTTCTTATATAGTCATTAGCTTCTTTTGCTTAATTCTAACTGTTAAGGAATTATTTTCTTCAGTGAGCTTTTGTACCTCCTTTTCTATTTGTCCAATTCTTCTCATTATCTTTTTGTAATTCCTTTACCATCTACCTAGAATGGTTTTAAGATGCTATTTTCTTCATTTTTTGTATGCGTTTCTTTACCTCTAAAGTTTATTATTTTTCATTATTTTCTTGCGTCATCCTCAATTTCTCTTTTCAATTTTTCCACTGTTTCTTTTTATTTTCAAAATCTTTCTTGAGCTCTTCTATGGTCTGAGATTCATTCATATTTTTTCTTGAAGGCTTTATATGTAGGACCTTTGATTTTGTTATCTTCTAAGTTTGTGTTTTAATATTCCTTTTCACCATACCAAATTTCTATGATCATAATCTTTTTTATTGATTGCTCATTTTTCAAGCCTATTACTTGTCTTTTAACTCTTTCTTAAAGTAGTATTCTATTTCCAGGGTAGAGGGTGCATTGTCCCAAGATTCGGGGGGTTAGTGCTGCTGTTTTCAGCAATACTTCTAGGGAACTGTAAGTTTTTATTTCTTTTAAGGTGATATAACCTAAGGAAATGTGTGTTTATTTCTCTCCTGATCTGTGCTATGGTCTGTAAATGAACAGAAGGATTTGTTTCTGCACTGGAACTGTGAAAATGGTCCTTGATCCACTGTGGCTATAAGCTGTGGTGTGCAAAGTAGTCCTCATCACCCTTTGAATATCACTCAGGACTGTGACCCAGATCCAAATATGAAAAAAATAAGGGTCCTATTTCAGTGTTAGCAAAGACTCCTCCAATGTACTTCTTACCAGTTATTTAATTCCCTTACTCTCTGTGTGGACTGAGAGCTCAGGAAGCTGCAGCTGCTGAATAAGTGACTCCCAAAGCCTTCCCTTGGTTGCTGGGGTCAGGGCTGTGTTGGTGATGCTTTCATAGGACTGCACTCCATTTTCACCCAAATGAAATAGGCTTTTTCTGTCAACCATCTAGGTTGTCTTTAGCTTCTGTAGCCTAAGAGATCTGGAAACCTACCACAGATTCAATCACTCGAAGACCTGTTCCTTTGTTTGCTATGAACCAGTTGTGATGACCTGGTATGGTCAGTGCTGGACTGTGCTCCACTCTTAATCCTGGTGCCACAAACCTTTCCTGCTGAACTTTCAAGTTCTCCTGGACAGGAAAATTGTTTCACTTTTTAAATTGTTTGAAAAATCTGGAATTTTTTAAGTCATTATATAAAAGAATTTGGAGAAATTTGGGGGAGAAATCAGGTGAATGACTCCCTGCCTTTACTCAGCCATCTTGCTTCTACCTCCCTGTCATCAATATTTTAAGCCTAATCAACTGTAAAAGACTTAGGAACTCTGAGCAATACAGTTATACACCACAATTTCAAAGCACTCATAATAATAGAAAATATTATCCAGCTTCATATAGAGAACTTATGAACACATATTATGACATAATCTATGAATGTATGCATGTACATATACACACATATGTTATAGGTACACATTTCCCCTTTATTTTATTTCTGTTTTTTATGCTAGTGCAGAAATGTAAAAAAAAAATTTAATAAACTTCATATGTATATTAGCACCATATTTCTTGCCTTCTCCAAGACTGAAGAAGTAGTGAGGGAAATAATTTGAAAATGAAAATAAAAATAAGGAAAAGTATAATGTGCAAAGGGGATAATTAATAAATACTGCCTTTTAGTCTTTTTTCATATTGTAGGATCTAAATAAATTTCTCTTTTTAAGTCATCTATTTTATTTTCAAAATATTTTTCATAATTCACTTTCAGGGACTTGGTTAATAATAATATAATAAATAATAATAGATAATATTTCTATACATTTGTTGTGTGCCAGACATTGTGCTAAATTCTGAAAAAAAATATTTCATTAGTTCTCACAAATATCTGAAGAGTAAGTGCTATGATAAACCCAGATTTAGAAATGATTAAATGGTGGTAGGCAGTGATCAAATGACTTGTATAGGGTCTAGGTAAATAGTGTTTGAGCCTATATTTGAACTCAGGATCTTTTTTACTGTTATTTTTTATTATAATATTTTATTTTATTTTTATAAAGCATTTTTTCAAAACACATACATAAATAGTTTCCAGCATTCAGCCTTGCAAAACCTTGTGTTCAAAATTTTATTTCTCCCTTCTTTCTCCTACCCCCTCCAGTAAATGGCAAATAATCCAATATGTTAAACATGTGCAATCTTCTGTACATATTTCCACAATTTTCATGCTGCACAAGAAAAATAAGAACAAAAGGAAAAAATGAGAAATAAAATAAAATGGAATCAAATAACAACAAAAGTAAAAATACTGTTGTGATCCACATCCAGTTCCCGTATTCATTCTCTTTGTGAAGATGGCTCTCTCTGTCACAAAATCATTGGAACTGGCTTGAATCATCTTGCTATTAGAAAAAATCCATGTCCACCAGAACTGATCATCGTAGAATTTTGCTGTTACTATATGCAATATTTTCTTGCTTCTACTTACTTCACTTAGCATCAGTTCATGCAAGTCTTTCCAGGCCTTACTGAAATCATCTAGCTGATCATTTGATGTAGAATAATAATATTCCAAAACATTAATATAATATAACTTATTCAACTATTCTTCAACTGATGGGCATCCACTCAGTTTCCAGTTCCATGCCACTACAAAAAGGAGTGCTACAAACATTTTTGCATGTGTAGGTCCTTTTCCCTTTTTTATGATATCTTTGGAATACAGGTCCAGTAGAGAGACATTATTGTATCAAAGGATATGCATAACTGGATGTCCTTTGGACATATGAACTCAGGATCTTCTTAAGGGCTATGATGCACTCTAGCCACTACAACACTTAGCTGCCCCAATTGAAGGTATCTAGCCTACTATTGAAATGCCAGATTCTGAACAAAATATCAAATTTTATACAAGCTTCAAGATGGTTGACCAACTCCTCTTACTAACTAACTAACCAAGTCCTCCATCTTACTACATTACAAATTGATAAACAAATGTTCTTCCATTTTACTTAATGCACATTTTGCATAGCCTCATCTCATTTAATCCAGTGTATAGAAGAGATCATTTAATTCTTTCCCAATTTCACTAATTATATTGATCATAACTTGTGTATTTGATTAATTAATTGATTGATTAAATGAAGAAAATTAGTCTTTGTTCAACTGGATTAAGGTGGACTCCCCCCCCCAGCTTTATAAGAGAATCCTAGATTTAGAATTAGAAAGAACTGAGTTCATTTAAGTTCAATTCTTTCATTTTAAAAATAGAGGAGAGTATAAATGACTTATCCAAGGTGATAAATTAATAGTGACCATAAGGATATAAGCTCAATTAATCTTACTCTGCAGCTGAACTTCTCACTATAACACAAAATATTAAGGAAATCCTAAATTTACTCAATTGGACTGAGTCATCTATGCAATGTTGCATGATGCATGCAACCAGTTGAAAAATACATTTATTTAGTATTTGAAAGACATTTCCCAAAGTGCTATGAGGAATGAAAAGAAGCATATCATATACACTTCAACCCTAAAGAGATCATTATATGCTAGGGTATAAAGATATAAATACTTAAAACTAAGTAATCCTATCATAAAAAGACAAAAGATGACAGAAAGTAGTATATAATTCATTTCCAAACAAATGTGTTGAACATTCTTCTGTCAGAGTGCTATCTCTATAACAATTCTGAAATATAAATGTATTACTTTAATATGTGATACTTACAAGGAAATCTCCCAGGTTCAAATAATTTGTTTCCACATTTAACACTTATTTGAGTACTTTCATCTCTGCAATAGGTCACTATCACTATTTCATTTTGGACTTCTTTGAAAATCTTCTTTGAAATTTAATTTCAAATAATTAATTTCTTTGAAAAAAAAAGAATAAATTTAGGATTGTGCCAGCAAGGTTTCACACACACACATAGTTTCTTTTTCTGATTATCTTTAAATACATGGCTATATTTGGAGAAAATTATTAAGATTAGAAATTTATTTTAAATAAAAATGATAATTTAATGTAAATATGAACCTTTTAATTTAAAAAAAAACCTCTACCTACTACCTTTATCTTCCTTTCCTTATTTCTTATGGAAGGTCTGGTTGCTTTTACCCAGTGACCTCTTCTGTGACTACTGTGGGATGACAGCAATCCTTAATATTTGGAGAATTTCTCTTACTTTTGGCAAGTCTGGATCACATTGAAGAGTATGAATATGTCCCATCAAAATAATTTTCTGATATTTCACTAAAATATTTTTCTAAAACTTCATAGAATTTCTGTAGCATCTTAAATATTTGTCACTTCCCCAACTAGCCTTCTGAGTCACATAGATTTGAAGAGGATTTATTCAATTAAAAGAACATAGAGCTTCCAATTTTGAATAAACTTTATACTCCAGGGAGACATAGATACAAAGAGGAAATTATAAGAGGGAAGAAACAGCCCAGACAGCAGTGAAGAAAGAGTCATCAGGAGAGAACTAGAATCTATCAATTGAGAGTCAGATTTCAGCAAAAATGTTACAAAGAAACAAATATTATCCTAGTCCCATAGCTGATAAATTATGAGTTTCTTGGATCACATCTTATCTCTACCTGTGTGCTTCATTATCACTATATTTTTAAGATTTGGCTTAAATTTAAGCTTTCCCCATGAATGATATGATTCCCCATATGAATGATATGATTTTTGGAGGACAGTATGTTCTGGAATAGTACATTGTGGGGGGAGAGGTGTACAATGTTTTTATCTGTTTTTCTTATTAAGCTATTTTAGTAAATGTATTTGCTAACAGCAAATTATGTCTATTGGAGAATGGATGGTTAATTGGAAGAACATTACTGGAAGCTCATGATCATGTTAGAAGTTATTCCTAGATTCTGAAGTAGCAGATGTTCTTATGGGATCCACTCTATTAACATTAGAACAAGTAGGGGAAGGTTGCATCTGATTTGTATATTAAGAACTTGGACCTTTAGCTATTTATTCTCATAATCTTTCACCATGTACATTTTTGGTGATTAAAAATGCCAACACATTTCTACTACAAATAGTTAACAAATACTAAAAACAACTAAAAAATTTTAACAGTTAATTCTCTTTCCAGTCAACAATTTTTAATGGAATAGTTAACAGGTTGAACATTAAACACATAAATTTTGGTTAGAATAGAGAGGAAAGTGGAAGAGAAAGAGGGGAAAAGTGGAGTAGGGTGGGGGCAGAGGGAGGGAGAGAGAGAGACAGAGAGACAGAGACAGAGACAGAGAGAGAGAAGAGTATGATGAAGATGATGATACAAATGAGTCCTCATTATAGGAAATTGCTAATTCAACCAAATTATATAAAGATCAAAATAACTGGTATGTTTTAATCTATAACTGTAGTCTTTTGGGGGGAGTTATTTATTTTTTTATTAAAGATTTTTATTTGCAAAACATATGCATGGGTAATTTTTCAACATTGACCCTTGCAAAGCCCTCTGTTCCAAGTTTTTCTCTGCTTCCCCTCACCCCTTCCCCTAGATGGCAGATATTCTAATATATGTTAATTATGTTAAAATATATGACCAATCAAATACATGTATACATATTTATACAACTATCTTGCTGTACAAGAAAAATTAGATCTACAAGAAAAAAAAAACCTGAGAAAGAAAACAAAATTCAAGGAAACATCAACAGAAAGCATGAAAATATTATGTTGTGATCCACACTCAGGTCCCACAGAACTCTTGCTGGGTGTATATGCCTTTTTTCATCACTAAACAATGGGAAATGGTTGAAACATTTCATTGTTGAAGACAGACAAGTCCATAAGAATTGATCATCATATATTTTTGTTGTTGTGTATAATGATCTCCTGGTTCTACTCATTTGACTTAGCATTAGTTCATGCAAGTCTCTCCAGGCCTCTCTGAAATAATCCTGCTGGTCGTTTCTCACAGAACAATAATATTGCATGGCATTTATACATCATAAATTATTCATGCATTCTCCAACTGATGAACATCCATTCAGTTTCCAGTTTCTTGCCACTACAAAAGGGCTGCCAAAAACTTTTTGTACATATGGGTCCCTTTCCTTCCTTTAAGATCTCTTTGGGATATAGGTCCAATAGAAACACTGCTTGGTCAAAGGGTATGCACAGTTTGATAACTTTTTGAGTATAGTTCCAAATTGCTCTCTAGAATAGTTGGATCAAATTGCAGTTCCACCAACAATGTATCAGTGTCTCAGTTTTCCCACATCCCCTCCAACATTTGTCATTATCTTTTCCTGTCATCTTAGCCAATCTAAGAGGTATATAATGGTATCTCAGAGTTGTCTTAATTTACATTTCTCTGATCAATAATAATTTGGAGCACCTTTTCATATGACTGGAAATACTTTTAATTTCATCATCTGAAAATTGTCTGTTCATATCCCTTGACCACTTATCTATTGAAGAGTAGCTTGAATTCTTATAACTATGAGTTAATTCTTTATACATTTTAGCAATAAGGTCTTTGTCAGAACTCTTAAATTTAAAGATGATTTCCCAATTTGATGCATCCCTCCTAATCTTGTCTGCATTAGTTTTGTTTGTACAAAAAGTTTTTAATTTAATATAATCAAAAATTATCTATCTAGTGTTCAATTAAGTGTTCCAGTTCTTCTTTGGACACAAATTCCTTCCTTCTCCAAAGGTCTGAGAGGTAAACGATCCTATGTTCCTCTAATTTGCTTATAATATCACTCTTTATATCTAAATCATGAACCCATTTAGATCTTTTTTTGGTATATGGTGTTAGGTATGGGTCAAGCCCTAATTCCTTCCATACTAGTTTTCAATTTTCCTAGGAGTTTTCATCAAATAGTGAGTTTTTATCCCAAAAGCTGGGGTCTTTGGATTTGTCAAACACTACGCTGCTATATTGATTTCAGATTTTGCCCTGTGATTCTATCCTATGCCATTTATTGACGACTCTATTTCTAAGTCAGTACCAAATGTTTTTTTTTCCAAATTTATTTTATTTTATTTTATTTTTTTATTAAAGCTTTTTTATTTGTATAACATATATATGGGTAGTTCCCCAACATTGATCTTTACAAAGCTTTCCATTACAAATTTTACCCCCAGTCCTCTCCCCTCCCCTAGATGGCAGGAAGTCCACTACATGTTAATAATGTTGAAATGCTTGAGAAGTTATGCAAGAAAAATCTTATCTACAAGAAAAAAAAAAAGAATCAGAGAAAGGCAACACAATGCAAGCAAATGTCAATAGAGATCATGAAAATGTGATGTTGTGGTTCATATTTCATGTCCCTCTTTCTGGGTGTATATGGTTTTCTTCAGTGAACAATTGGAATGGTTTGAGACAATTCTTTGTTGCAGAGAGCCATGTCCATCAGAATTGATCATCATGTAATACTGTTGTTGCTGTGTATGATGATCTCCTACTTCTGCTCATTTCACTCAGCATCAGTTCATGCAAGTCCCTCCAGGCCTCTCTGAAATCGTCCTGCTGGTCGTTTCTTACAGAGCAATAATGTTCCATAACATTCATATACCATAATTTCTTCAGCCACTCTCCAATTGATGGGCATCCCTTCAGTTTCCAGTTTCTAGCCACCACAAAAAGGGCTGCCATAAACATTCTTGCACATGTGGGTCCCTTTCCCTCCTCTAAGATCTCTTTGGGATATAGGCCCAGTAGAAACACTGCTGGGTCAAAGGGTATGCACAGTTTGACAACTTTTTGAGCATAGCTCCAAATTGCTCTCCAGAATGGTTGGATCCGTTCACAGTTCCACCAACAATGTATTAGTGTCCCAGTTTTCCCACATCCCCTCCAACATTCATCGTTATCTTTTCCTGTCATTTTAGCCAATCTGACAGGTGTGTAGTGAGTACCAAGTGGTTTTGATGATTGCAGCTTTATAATATAGTTTTAGATCTAGCATATGCAGGCCACATTAATCGGCAATTTTTTATTAATTCCCTTGAACTTCTTGCCATTTTGTTCTTCCAGAAGAACTTTGCTACTATATTTCTAGATCTGTAAAATAATTACTTGGGAGTTTGATTGGTATGGCACTAAATAAATACATTAATTTAGGTAGTATTGTCATTTTTATTATATTCACTTGGCCTATCCATTAGCACTTGATATTTTCCAAGTGATTAGTTCTGACTTTATTTGTGTGGAAAGTGTTTTGTATTTTTCTTCATATAATTCCTGACTTTCCCTTGGCAGATAGATTTTCAAATATTTTATACTATTGACAGTTATCTTGAAAGAAATTTCTTTTTGTATGTCTTGCTGCTGAACTTTGTTGCTAATATGTAAAAATGTTGATGATTTATGTGGATTTATTTTGAATCCTGCAACTTTGCTAAAATTGAGAATTATTTCTTAGTTAAGTTTCTAGGGATCTCTAAGTATACCATCATATCATCTGCAAAGAATGATAATTTGGTTTCCTCATTACCTACTCTAATTCCTTTAATCTCTTTTTCTTCTCTCACTGCCAAAGCTAACATTTCTAATACAATATTAAATAGTAATGGTGACAGTGGGCAACTTTCTTTCACTCCTGATCTTATTGGGAATGGTTCTAGTTTGCCCCATTTCATATGATGCTTTCTGATGGTTTTATTTATAAATGCTACTGGTCATTTTAAGGAAAAGCCCATTTATTCCTATATTCTCTAGTGTTTTTAATAGGAATGGATGTTAGATTTTATCATGTGTTTTTTCTGCATCTATTGAGATAATCATATGGTTTTTGTTAGTTTGGTTATTAATATAGTTCATTATGCTGACAATTTTCCTAATATTGAACCAGTCCTGCAATCCTGGCATAAATCCTACTTGGTCATAGTGTATTGTCATGGGGAAAACTTTCTGCAATTGCTTTGCTAATATTTTATTTAAGATTTTTGCATCAATATTCATTAGAGAAATTGGTATAGTTTTCTTTCTCTGTTTTCACCTTACCTGGTTTAGCTATCAGCACCATATTGGTCTCATAGAAGGCTTTTGGTAGTTCACCTTTTTTCAAATAGTTTATATAGTATTGGAATTAATATTTCTTTGAAAATTTGGTAGAATTCGGGGGGCGGAGCCAAGATGGCGAACTGTGGAGAGCTTTCTCTGTGAACTCCTGGGACGTTCCCTCAAACCCAGACAAAGTGAGCCTTCCAACTGGTTTTTGAGTGAGGGCCCCGTCAAGCATTTGGACTACAACGCACTTCTATCAAAGATATACCTTGAAAGAACTCCTGAGAAGGTTAGCCTCAGGGGAAATCGGCCGCTGGTCGGGAAAAATACTCCAGCCGGGGCGGAAGTCAGGGCTGCGATAGAGGGGCGGATTTGGGGCACCCAGGAAGCCCCTGGGAGACGCCTGGGCCACTTTGCTCTGCTTGCGGGCAGGTGCTTTGGCAGATCTGCCTTTGGAAAAGGGTGGATCAAGAGCAGCTGAAAACGTGGTCCTAGTGCGAATCTAGCCCGACCAGCCTCAGACCAGAAGTCAACTCGGCAAACTGCCCCAGGGCAAATACAAATTGTTGCAGTTTTCTCTGCTTTTGACCAATATCCCAACTTTAAACCATGAGCAAGAAGCAGAAGAGAGCTCTCACCATAGAAAGCTTTTACGGAGAAAAAATAGAACAGTCCCCAGATCCTGACATTATGAAAACAATCCCAGATGAAGCCACAAAGGCAGACTTAAGTTGGTCTCCCTTTCAGAAGGCTTACCTGGATGATTGCATTAAGAATCTCAAAAGAGAGCTAGAAGAAAATGGGGAAATAAATTGAGATCAGGGCAACAAAAATATCAAAAACTGGAAAATAGGACTGGTGAATTGGAAAAAGAAAACAGTTCATTGAAAAACAAAATTGGTGAATTGGAAAAAATCATCAACTCACTGGAAAATAAAAATGGTGAACTGAAAAACAAAATTGGTGAATTGGAAAAAGACAACAATTCACTGAAAAATAAAACTGGCAAAATGGAAAAAGACAACAAATTCACTGAAAAATAAAACTGGCAAAATGGAAAAAGAATGCATTGAATCAAGAAATTCAATTGGCCAGCTACAAAAGGAGCTAAAAAAGATAACTGAAGGAAATAATACTCTAAAAATTAAAATTGAACAAATAGAAGTAAATGACTCAATAACACTTCAAGAATCAGTTAAACAAAAACAAAAAAATGAAAAAATAGAAGAAAATATGAAATATCTCCTAGGAAAAACAACTGACTTGGAAAACAGATCCAGGAGAGACAATTTAAGGATTATCGGACTCCCTGAAAGCCACGATGAAAAAAAGAACCTGGATGCTATCTTCCAGGAAATCATGAAAGAGAATTGCCCTGATGTTTTAGAATCAGAAGGCAAAATTGGCATTGAAAGAATTCACCGATCACCTCCAGAAAGAGACCCCAAAATTAAAACCCCAAGGAATATCGTGGCCAAATTTCAGGACTATCGCACCAAGGAAAAGATATTGCAAGCAGCTAGAAAGAAACAGTTCAAATACCGAGGAACTGTCATTAGAATTACACAGGATCTGTCAGCTTCCACATTGAAGGATCGAAGGGCCTGGAACCAGATATTCCGAAAGGCAAAAGAACTTGGATTACAGCCAAGAATAAGTTATCCAGCTAGAATGAGCATCATCTTCCAGGGAAGAAGATGGTCATTCAATGATACAGGAGAATTTCACCTATTTCTAATGAAAAGACC
>JAJPUD010027856.1:0-15177 GCA_023553655.1 Myrmecobius fasciatus | reverse complement strand
AAATATAAGCTATTCTAAAATGGCTGGCACATAGTAGGTGCTGTGTAAATGATAGCTATTATAAAGTGCTTAACACAGTGTCAGACACATAGTAGGTGCTGTGTAAATATAAGCTATTCTAAAGTGCCTGGCACATAGTAGATGCTGTGTAAATGTTAGCTATTATAAAGTGCTTAGCACAGTGCCTGACACTGTTAGCTTTTGTCTGGCCCATAGTTGGTGCTATATAAATATTAGCTTTTATAAAGTGCTTAGCACAGGGCCTGGCATATGACATGGTAGGTGCTATTTTTATTATTATCTAAACTGCCCTCAAACCATGATCCTATAAGAAAGACCAGTGTAGGCTGGAATGATCAAGACAGTATCCTGAAGGAGATGAGACTTGAACCCATTGAGACTTGAACCCACTGAGGCTATTCTGTAATTCTAATATTAAGATGGAAGCTCTAGGAGGGTAGGAAACGTTTCTTATTCTTTTTCATTTTTTTGAATGGTTATAAAATTCACTAGCAAATGAGAAGGGGACAAAAGATAACATGAAGGCAGAGGGAGCACCAACAACAGGGGGAACCCCAAAGGCTTCGTGGAGGATGGGCCCCTTTGCTCGGCCTTGTGGGAATATGAGGATTCTGAGAGGAGATGAGTTGGGAGTGCACTCCAAGCAAGGAGCCTCACACATACAAACCCAGGAAGGTGGGAGATAAATGAGATATCTAGTTTACATGGCTATCAAATGAGGGAAGAAGCCTTGCAGAATACGGTCACCCAACTCTGAGTGATCCCAGAGTCAGGGGAGGGCCCAGAGATGCAACAAGATGCCCTTTCAAGGTAAAGAGGCACAGGAGGATTCAGGAACAGGGACAGTGACTGCATGGGGATGTTCTTGCCCATTTGATTCTTTAGTCCCAAGGGAGGGGTGCAAGTGGGAGAGAAATAAATGACATAAAGATGAAATGAATAAAGATAAAACTTCTTTTTATCCCAGGACCGAAGCAAGCGTAGGAGTGCTGCAATAGCAGAGCTACAGACCATACTGGTGAGAAGCACACAACTGGGGGACCAGGAGGGAAGGGAGGGAAAGGTAGGGCAAATAGGATATTGCTCGGCACGAGCCACTGATAACATCCAGTCCCGACCAGACCCCTCTTGTCCCAGAGCAAAAGAGCTGAGAAACTTACTTGAAACACACTGGAAAGGACCAAACGGCAAGCTGATCTTGAGGAGGGCCCTGAAGAACCCAAAGGGGATGGAGGAGGGAAGTGCTAATGGTGGGATTTCAGGCACAGTGATGGGGCAGTTGTTTAGGGAACCTACAGGATTTCAAACTGGAACATGGAGCCTGCCTCCCCTGTCCCCTCGCATACTACTCTCATCCTGGTTCAGCTGACTGCCCTGTGAAGTCAGGAGATTAGGAGTGTTGTATCTAGTTCTGGGTACCATCTTTGGGGCAAGGCTTTGACCAACTGGTCCCAATTGGACCAGAGGATAGTGACCAGAATGAGAAGGGCACAAAGGACCACACCATGGGAAGATACACTGAAGGAAATGAGAATGGTTAGCTTAGAGAGGACAGGATACAGAGGAAAGGGGGCATGTAATAGCTCTTTTCATGGATGGAGAGAAGAATTTTATTATTTTTGCTCAGCCTCTGAGGACATAAGTAGGAATAATTAATGGAGAATGCAGAGAGGCAAATGTTAGCTTTATACAAAGAAAATTGTGAAGATCAGAGCAGACCACAACAGGAGGGAGTGAGTTCACCATCATTAGAGGTATTCAGGCAGAAGCAATATGATCAGTTGTTGTTGCACGTAGCCTGGTAAGACCAGACTCTCTGAGGCCCGTTGCCCTTCAGAGACTCCCTAATTCCCTGTAGGGCTCACTTGTAGACTGTTTAAGGATAAGGAGATGAGCTACTTGTCACCTGCACTTCCTGGTTCCAGATGGGACTGAGGACTCGGTAGCTGCTGCCTTCCCTTGCTCCCCTCCCTTTCCCTCATGAATGGAGGGTAAGGGAGGGATCTCCTAAGGGGCTCTCCATCCCCAGGCTTCCAAGTGCCGACCCCTACACAGGGGCAGCAGAAGAAAGAAGAGCAGCCGTAAGGACCCAGATGGTCAGCTCGTGGCCATCCTGCAGAGAAGGCGCCACGTGGTTGATTCCACTTTGGTGGGATCCCAGGATGGTTCAGGGACAGGGGGCAAAGGTGTTGTCCACAAGGCTGAGGTTCAAGACTCCAAGAGCCAGGGTCAGTGTGAAGACTGGAGATCTGGGGACAGAATCGTTCCAAGAGGCAAGGCTGGGACTAATCCAAAAGGCCTTCCTGGAGCAGGTCAAATGACCCTTTTATCTGGGCTAAAAAGCCATCAGGTAACTGAACATCGCTTCAGCAAGGAGCCACAGGAATGCCCACCAGAGCCAGCAGTAGCAGATCAGGCCTCCGTCCCCCAAGCCCAGGTCAGCTTAAGGACCCCAGCTCTGTCAAAGGCATCTGTCCTTTGGGGTCAGCCTGAAAACCTATGAGGAAATCACGTTTCTTCCCCTACCTCCTCACCTGACCAGAATGTCCCAGGGAGGAGGAAGAGACCAAGGAGTGCTTTACCAAGGAGAGAGGTGGTAAGATTGATGAGGAAACTGAGATGCCGGATTGATCATTTTCTCCTCAAAATACAAAGACTCGGATTTCAAATGTCCCAAACCCCTGCCTTCCTCCACTCAAGGGTGAGCTTGCCACAGTCAAAATGACCTCTCAAATGTAAAGAAAATAGCCTATAAACCATAAAACTCTCTGAAAATGGAAACAATGACTGTGAGATACTGCAAATTTTGAGGTGCGGTATTATTGTTAGTATTATTATCAGTCCTCATTGATTAAGTGCTGACTGCCACTGTTACAGAACTCTAGAATTACAGAATATGAGTGTTAAGAGATGTCAGTAACCTTCTTGTCCAAGCCAGCCTTGCCCTAACATCTATAACAAGAGGTGGTCCATTTACTGACGTGGAGACCCCTGAAGTAAATCAGTCAACAAGCCTTTATGAAATGTCTTCCATGTGCTCAGTATTGCACTAAATCCTAGGAATATAAAGATAAAAGGGAAAGTATCCCTGACCTCAAAGAGCTTATACGCTTCTAGAGAAAGCAACATGTATATACAAATATAGACAAAAGATATACAAATCAGGGCAGCTAGGTGGCACAGTGGATAGAGCACCAGCCCTGAAGTCAGGAGGACCTGAGTTTGGGTCTGGTCTCAGACACTTCCTAGCTGTGTGACCCTGGGCAAGTCACTTAACCCCAATTGCTTCCGCAAAAAGCAAAAATAAAAAAGATATACAAGTCACAGAATTTGAAGGTTGGAAAGGATCTCTGCAGCCATCCAGTCCAAACCTGACCTAAGCCGGAAGTCCTGAAAAGTAGTTACTCAGCATCTACTATCAGTTCAATTCAGTTTCATAAGCCTTTCACAAGCACCTTCTGTGTGTCAGGCCCTATGCTAGAGCTGGAAATACAAAGACAAAAAAAAAAAAAAAGAAATGAAATAAATAAGGATTATTACTTTCTACTCTGTCATATATTCTCCTACTCCAAGGAAGAGGTCTTGATAGAAAGAAGGTCAACATAATAGAAATCCTAATACACTTGGGTTTGGAGTTGGGATTTTTTTCTTGCACTTAAAAGTATTTTATTATTTCCCAATTACATGTAAAGATAATTTTCAACACTCATTTCTGTCAGATTTTGATCCAAATTTTTCTCCTTCCCTCTCTTTCCTGCTCCTTCCCCAAGACAGCAAGCAATCTGATATAGATTATACATGTATAATTATTTTAAACATATTTCTACATTAGTCATGTAATGAAAGAAGAACCAGAACAAAAAGGAAAAAACCACAAGAAAGAAAAAAAAAACAAATTTTAAAAAGTGAAAATAGTCTGCTTCAATCTACATTCAGTTTCCATAGTTCTTTCTCTGGATGAGGATGGCATTTTCCATCATCAGCCTTTTGGAATTGTCTTGGATCATTATATTATTAAGAAGAGCTAAGTCTATCATATTGCTCGTCACACAAGAGCAAAGTCTATCATAGTTGATCATCACACAAGAGCTAAGCCTATCATAGTCGATCATTACACAATCTAACAAAGTTTTTTAAACTTATAAATGGAAACAACTAAACAATCAAGGCCAATTTTGACCTTGACATAAAAAAGAGATATGAGAAGCCCTATCCCCTTCTTCTTTGCAGAAATGGGTAAATATGGGATATAGACTATTGCACAAAAGGTCAAACTCTGATGATATGTTTATTTTGCCAAACTACTTTTTTTTTTTTTCCTCTGGGAGAGAGAAGGATTTATTGGGAAATGTAGATGATGCAAAAACAAAATATGTTAATAAAATCTAATTTAAAAATAGAGATATAGTTTAATTTTTTTTAAAATACAAAAACTGCAGTGGAAAAAGTCCAGAATGGAGAATTAGAAGGCCTAGTTTCTGGTCCTGATTCCACCACTAATTTATATATGCCATTGGGCATATTTGCTCTGAGCCACAGATTCATTCTCTCACCAATGAAGGTAAGAGTTTGGACCACATAGTACGGGGAGGGGATGGGGGAGGGAGGGAAACATGACTCATAAGTCACAGGATCGGGGTTCACATCTCACCTCTGATGCTGACTATCTATATCTCCTTGGGCAAACCACTTTATCAGTTTTCTCAGTAAAGAGAAGGCTAGATTAGATGGCCTCTGAGGCCTTTGCAAGCTCTCTGAAGGCCCTTTTGGACCTGACATTCTATGATTTAGAGACGCTTCCAGTTCTGACACTTTGTGTTCTCAAATCCCTTCCAAGTTTCATTTAGACCCTCCAAAGCCCTTTCCACTTCTAGTTTTGGGGGCTGGAAAAGTTGGAGCCAAGTGAGCTCCATACAGTTAAGTGGATTCCAAACTGGATGAATGAATGGCCAGACACAAAAAGATGGTTTCCAGTGGAGGGCCCCAGGTTTCATCCTTGGCCCTGTGCTGGATGACAGTTTTACTAATGACTTGAATAAAGGCCGCTTCATGCCCAGAAATACGTCAGGGCTCTTATCCCAGCCAATGACAAGCCATACAGTGCCGTGCTGAGCAAGCTCCTTCTGGGGTCTGTATTCAAACCTAGCCACTTCTCCGCCTCAGTTTCCTGATCTGCAAATTGAAAGAGCTAGACTAGATGAGCTCTGAGCTCCCTTCTAGCTCTAGAACAATGTTCCTGTGACTCCTGCTACCTATCACTCAAGGAAGTATGAGACTCAGCTTCAAAATCTGGAGGTCTCTCTTGATTCCTCATTGTTACTGAACAATTCCTTGCCTCTAATCCCTTTAACTCTGGCTATGTCCAAAGGAAAGAAGATGAAGAAGGAAGCCTAGGAAGCAGATAAGGGAGGAAAAGAGACCAGAATAGAGATGGGGGGGGGGGGGCTGAGACAGACAGGGAAGGGAGGAGGCAGAAGAGAGGGGAACAGAAAGAATAGAAAGAAACTGGGAGATTGAATGATGGAACAAGAAAATCCTGGACCAGGACTGTGCTGGAGCCAGTTCATACCAGCTGCTTACTGTTTTCAGTGGGAACATTTTCATTTCAGAAATCCTATAAATGCCATGCATCAGGGCTTGATTTATTGTTTTGCTGATTGTCTAGACTCAAGTAAGTTATGGAGAAAATATTAATAATGCAAACTAACCTTTAAAATGTGCCATGCCATTTCCAAGAGACTTGGGATGGAGAGAGCCGTCTGCATCCAGAAAGAGCACTTCGGGGACTGAATGTGGGTCACAGCATAATTTTTTTCCCTTTGTTGTTGCTGTTTGCATGCTTTTTTATTTTCTTTCTCCTATTTTTTCCTTTTTGATCTGATTTTTCTTATGCAGCATGATTATATATACATTATATATAGTATGTATGTATATATATAATATATACATATATATAGATAAATAATATAGAAGAATTGCACATTTAACCTATATTGGATTGCTTACTGTCTAGGGGTGGGGGAAGATGGGGAGGGAGGATGAAAAATCTGAAACACAAGGTTTTGCAAGGGTAAATGTTGAAAACTATCTTTGTGCGTATTTTGAAAATAAAAAGCTATTATTTAAAAAAATAAAATGTACCATAAAATCACAGGAATGAGAGATTAGCCATGGTCTGATGGATTTAGAAGGCAGAATCAGAGCCAATATGTACCAGAAAGCAATTTCTGCTCAACATATGGAAGAATGGAAGCTAGGTGGTACCTTAGCCAGAATGACTCGTTTTCCTGAGTTCAAATCCAGCCTCAGATTCTTCCTGATTGTGTGTTCCTGGACAAATCACTTAATCTTATTTGCCTCAGTTTCCTTGTCTGTAAAATGAACTGTAGGAGGAAATTGCCAATCATTCCACTATATCCATCAAGAAAACTGCAGATGGGGTATCAAAAAGTCAGACACAGCTGACATGACTGAATAACAACAACATAGAGAGGAATATTCAAATAACTAGACCTGTCCACAAAAAAATGGATTGCATTTGGAGATAGTGAGCTTCCCATCCCTTGGAAGTATTCAAAAAAAGACTGAATAAATCACAATAGCAATATTACAATATTAGTAATATTCTCATATATTATGGCATAATAATTGCTCAGACTTACATAACACTTTTTAAGGTTTGCAAAATGCTTTACAAATGCTGCATTTGAAACTCACAACTTCACAGGTTAGGTGATATTACCTTCACACTTCAGACTATTTGGAAATTAACTCATTCCTTCCAAGGCACAAGTGAAGAAAGAAACAGATTACAAAGGAAGGATCAGATATCTTTCCTTAAAAGAGTGTTGCCTCAATTTTATATTTAGCTTGCAGAGATGTGACTGTAATCAAGACAGAATATGAAAAGTCAAAAATCAATGGAAAACTCAGGCTAAAAGCCTGGAACATAATGGACATTGAGATCCTGTGATGAAGAGAGCCATCTACACCCAGAAACTGAGGGGGGATCACAACATAGCATTTTCACTCTTTTGGCTGTTGTTTGCTTGCATTTTGGTTTTTTTTTTCTTTGTTGATTTGATTTTTCTTGTGCAGCAAATATGTATACATATATTGGATTTAACATATATTTTTAACATATTTAACATATATTGGATTACTTGCCATCTAGGGGAGGGGTTGGGGGTAAGGCGGGGGAAATTTGGAACACAAAGTTTTACAAGGATTAATATTGAAAAATTGTCCATGCATATGTTTTGAAAATAAAAAAGCTTTAATAAAAAAATGATCATTGATTGATTTTACACATGAGGAAAACAAAGATCAGAGATTTAAAGAGTCTTACCCTAGATGAATGTCCAAAGAAGAATATGAATCCTGAGTTTTCTGATCCCAAATTCAGTCTTTATCCTCCCTATGATGCCTCTTAAAGCACTTTTCCTACATTATCTCACCTGGTCATCAGAACAATCCTGTGAGGTAAGTGCAACAATTAGCTGCATTTTATAGACAAGGAAATTAGTCAAGTATCCAGGCATTTCTATTGGTTGTCTGCCATGCTTCAGATGCTCTCTCTCCTCATCTCCACTTCCTGATTTCCCCAGCTTCTTTCAAGTCCCAGCTGAAATCCCACCTTTTACAGGAAGCTTTTCTTGATCCCTCTTAAGGTTAATACCTTCCCTCTGTTAATTATCCCCAATTTATTCCCATCTAGAGTTTGATCATAGTTTACATGCTGTCTGGACTATGAACAAATATTGTTCTTTATCTTTCTTTGTATCTTTCTTTGTACTCCAGCCCTTAGCACATATTAGACATTAAATGTTTATTGACTGATCAGAGGGGCTTTTTGAATGGGTTGGGAAATCTGATGGGATGATCTCTAAGATTCCTCCTAACAACAAATGTCTACAATTTACCCTCTAGTTCTCTGTGGCCCTAGCAAAGTCACAGCTTCCTTGGACATCAGTCCAGTATCTGTGGATACTGAGCTGATGAAAGCTGCAAAGAGACATGTTTGAACTTGACATAAGGAAAAACTCACAATTTGGGCCGACTCAAAACTTCCTTGGGGAGGAGAGCAAGGGGTTTAGCAGGTTTGATGTAGCACCAGTTAATATATTTTAGAAAAGCACCAAAAGTTGGGGTTGGGTCACAGGAAGGATTCACGATGGCCAATCTCTTTGGCAAAAGGTAGGTTTGTTTAGAAAAGGTTCCAGGCATGGGGCAGCTAGGGGGTGCAGTGGATAGAGCCCCAGCCCTGAAGTCAGGAAGACCTGAGTTCAAATCTGGTCTCAGACACTTAACATTCCCTAGCTGTATGACCCTGGGCAAGTCACTTAACCTCAAGTGCCTCAGGAGAAAAAAAAAAAAGGTTCCAGGTAAAATGAAGAGATAGACACTGGGAATGGTAAATATGAAATAGAGTGGGAGAGCAAAAAAAGACACTCACAATTACCCAGGAGAAAGGAAACATCTCATGAAGTTGGGGCATTCCCTTAGCTGGCAGGCAGCTGAAATGGATGCAGCACCCAAAAAGAGTTAGCTATAAGGAGAAGTGGAAAGGTTTAGGAGAGATGTGGAAGGGAGGAGGGGCAAAGGGAAAGACACCATAAGACAATAGGATCCTGGCAGACTGACTCATAGAGGTTCAGCATCAATGGCATGGTCCACAAGCCAATTTATAGGTACTTGACATAACGTGGATTTCTAACTGGATTACCTCCACAGACAGTGGGAGCATCGAACTAAACTGATCTCTTAGAGTCTTCTTTCTACCTACTTTAAGGAACATATACAATAATATGTATTATTATACATATTATAATTTGTATATTATATATCATACAATAATATTGTATGGTATATAATACATTGTATTATATTGTATGGTATACAATATAATATATTGTATAATATAATAATTTCTTTCTGCCAACCATATCCACTTTTAAGGAACTCATCAGGTTCACCCTCAATGGGAGTCTGAGCAAGAATTGGGTGACCACTCATCAACTTTATAATGTGCTTCCTGCTTAGATATGTCCAGAGAGCTCTCCCAACTCGGAAATTCTGTCAGTCCTTCCCAGCTCTCCAGGTTTTAAGCTACCTCTCACTCTTGACAATCCAAGAGGCTAGCGTTACATTAATGAGCCTTTTGAGAATGTCACCTTGCTGGAAAGGACATGTGGAGTGACTGCCCTCTGCTGGATAGACATGCTGATGAAAATCCAGGTCAAGACTTCCCAAACTCATTGAACCAGAAAAGGTTTCAGGGAAAACATTTATACCCTTCCGATATAGGGGAGTGGGAGGAATTTAGGGAGGCAAAGCAGAGCCAATTTTCATTGGGAAAATATAGTGAAAGAAAGAGGAATTTGGATTTGAGGAGAGAGAAAGCTCTAAACTCTACATTAGAAATCCTTCAATTTTGAGGTGGTAAGCAAAGGAAGGAGACCTAGGATTAGTCATTCGATCTAAACACAATTTTATTTTTTCGGTTCAAATAGAAACCGTGTATATTCCTCCGAATAAGTTCAATGTCATTTTTCCAGACAATATCTTCATTATTTATATTTATATTATATATTAATTAATTATATTTAATTATTCTACTACAATGATTATCAGCATCTTTCACAAAGTAATAAATGAGGGAGGAAGGAGACATATGATTAGTCATTAGATCTAGACACAATTTTATTTTTTCAGTTCAAATAGAAACTGTATATTGCTCTGAATAAGTTCAATGTCATGTTTTTCCAGACACTATCTTAATTATTTATATTCAATTATTCTACTACAATGATTATCAGCATCTTTCACAAAGTAATGAATGACAAATCCCTATACTACAAATATCAATCCCCAAGTTTTCTTGAGAAGTCAAAAAAGAAACTATACTTGAACTGAACCATCGTTAATAGACTCAACTTTTGACCACAATTGTCCAGATAGAATACTGGTTTAGGAACAATCTTTTTAAAATGTGTCACTAAACAAATTACTCATAATCTACAAAAACATGGTGGAAAAACTCTCAACATATTGGGATCTAGGAGGAGGAAGGGATGGGTCCGAAATTCCAGGTCTCTTATCTACCCAGCCCAGGGCTCATAATGGGTCATAGCAAGACAGGAGGGGGAGGGGATCTGCCAGGATGGAACTGGAAGGAACTTGAAGGGGGGGGAGGGGAGATCCAATCACCTCATTTTACACAGACGTGTAAAGGAATGGCCAGGGAAACAAGCAGGAATACATTGTCCACAACAACAGCAAGATTGTGCGATGATCAACTAGGAAAGACTTGGTTCTTCTCAGGGATTCAATGATCCAAGGCAATCCCAATAGATTTTGGACAGAAAAAGCCATCTACATCCAGAAAAAGATCTAAGGAGACCGAATATAAATCAACACATGCTATGTTCACTTCTTTTTTTCTGGGTTTTGTTTTGTTTTTTGTTTGTTTGTTTGTTTTTTAATCTCTCCCATGGTTTTTGTTTTTCTTTTACTCTGATTTTTCTCTCCCAACATGATTCATAAAGCAATGTGCATTAAAATTAAATAAATAAAACTTGTAAAGGAAGTCCCGAGAGGGACAAGGTAGCCCTCCAATCCAAACCGAGACCTTCTGATTCTTAAGTCTGTGATCCGTCCACACCACACGGCACGAGCACTGAGACGGCGTCGGCGCTTTCTCCTTCACCCCAGGCTGACCACGTCTCATTTCCTGCATATTTATTTGCACGCGGCCACTCCATTAGCCTGGGAGCACGGCGAAGACTGACTTTGGAGTTCTCTGCCTTTGTCTAGACCCGTAAGGGGTGCCCCCCGAGCGCCAAATCGGTTCCTTCCAGCTCCATTGCCATTTCCCATAAACCCCCTAAAGAGCTGCTTCTGGGCTCTAGGATGCAGTTTCCTCCCGGTGCCCTCCTTCTTCTCCCTCTCCGGGGGTGGGGGGGGGAGGAGCGAGGTGCTTGCCCAGGCACTTAGAGGGTTCGAGGCTCCAGCTCGCGCTCAGAGAAGCCGGGAGGGAAGAGGGAGGCTCGTTATTAACCACCCCCCTGCCGTTGCCTCGGGCGTCTAAGCGGGCCCGCCACCCGACGGGCCACCCGACCCGGCCGCGAGAGCCGCGATGGCTGAAAGGAATAGGTCTGCGAAGGCCGAACCTCCTTTGACTGCGGGGATCCCTCGAGCGGGGCAGACAACGGAATAAACAGGGCTTTCCCAAACCGGGCAGGATGAACGCGGAAGCCATGTACACCACCAGTTGGGGGTGGCTGCCTCCCTCCCCCTGGGCCTCCCAATGGCCCGAGAAAACGCCCGCCCACATGGCGCACCACCCTCGTTCCGCCTGGATGATGGCGTGCCCGCTCTGCAAGGGCCAAGGATCAGAATGGGCTCGCGTGGTCCAGGAATCCCCGTTCTCGATCCAGGTCCAATCTGATTCTTTGAGAAAGAAAGTCTTCCAAACTTCCTCGCCGACGTGGCCCTCCATAGACTGGGACGACCCCTGGGGCCTCAGACAAGACCCTTTCCTACGGTGGGTAAGAGGCTGGGGCCGGCAGGTGGGGGTGCAGGCAGGTGGGCCAGGGAGGGGGTTCCTGGCTCTCCTACCCGCCCTGGGGAACCGCAAGATGGGAGCTGGGCAGCGAGCCTTCCCCCAGCTCCACGGACTCTGGAAGCCAGGAGGGGAAAGAAAAGGAGAAGGGAGAGAAAGAGGGACGAGGTCAGGCTAAGACAGCTCTGGTCTGGTCTGAGACGGCAACTGAGGCAGAGAAGTGAGAGGGCGGGGCCGAGAGGGAGATGGAGGGCTGGAGAGAGGGGGAGGGGGATGTTAGGGGAAGGGGATGGGCAGGATAGACAGGGATGAGAAAAGAGACCAAAAAGAGGGGTAGAACCAGGATGAAGACAGACAGAGACAGAGACACACAGAGAGCCAGACAGAGATAGAGACCGGGGGGAGGGGAGAGAAGGGTGGGTCGAGAGGGAGACAGAAAGATAGAGACAGAGAGAGAAGGATAGAAGCAGGATGGAGAGGGATGAGAGAAGAGGCTGGCGAGGGGTCGGCACACGCAGAGGGGTGTTCGACACTTCACTTAATAAGAGGCCCGTTGGATGGGATTGATTTGGACCGGAGAGAAGACTGAAGGAGAGGGGACGTGGCCAGAACTATGGAGGACTTGGGGGTCAGTTAAATAGAGGGGGAGGGCGGGACCAAGAGAATAGGGAGGACCTGATGAGGAAAGGGGGCGGAGCGTGAGTTGGAGGAGAGGCGTGGCCAAGGATAAAATGCTGGGTGGGAACAAAACTATAAAGGTAGAGGCGCGGCTAGGAGGGAAAAGGGGCGGGACGTGTTGTGGAGGATGGGAAGTGGCCTGTACTCCAATGAGGAAGAGGGAGACGGGGTGTCTCAGTCTCTATTTCCCCACCTGTAAAATGGGGATAATACTGGCGCCTGCCTCCAAAATTGTGGAGAGGATCCCATAAGAGAACACCCCCTCCCCGCCCCCCTGCAGGCCAGGAACCAGAGCTGGGCGGGAGGGAGGGGAGGGAACGTCCTGAAGGCAGACGCCCACCCAGGCTGAGGCTCTTCCCCATCACCAGCTCCCCCCCCCCAGTTCTTTGGATTTCTGAGCCACGCCCCTTCCCCATAGACCTCTCCTCCAGGTCCCGCCCCCGCCTTCCTCACCTTCGTCTTTACCTGGTATTCTAGCCCCGCTCAGCTCCAACTCCCAGCCCCAATCGGCTTTTTCTCCTAAATGACCACGCCCACATACCGCCTTGCCCCCCTCAGGTCCCACTCTCTCACCTTGTCTTCTCATTATGGCCCCGCCCCTTCCCCCAAGGGCTCCTCCTTCCATCCCCTTTTCCTCCTGAATGGCTCAGCTCACATCCAGCCCCGCCCCTCCAGGTTCCACCTTCTCACCTAGTCTTCTCATCCTGGCTCCGCCTCCTCCCCAGGACTCCTCCTTCCATCTCCATCCCCTTTTCCTCCTGGCGGGCCCCGCCCACATCCCTCCCTCCCTGACCCCTCTTAGCTTGCCCCCTTCTTCCAGCTCTGGCCCCGAGTCAAGGGCGCCCAGCCTTGATGCGCTCTTGCCTTCCCATCCACCCCCAGCTACCGCTTTGGCAAGGGGTTTATGTCCCAGAGGAGGACGTTGACGCAGAAACAGGAACTGCAGGCAGCCTCCGTGGGCAACTTGGAGTGGCTGCATCAGTGCCTGAAGCACCAGAGGGACATCCGCTCTGACCGCAGGGTGCGCCCCACGGGCAGCCGGGGCGGGGGCGGGAGGAGATGCAGCGCCCCTCCCCCCGTCCATCGGAGCCCCCGGGCTGCCCGCGGGTGGACCCTGCCTGATATTAGAGACGGCCCTGACCGCACCATGCCCACAGTGACGTTGCTTAGTAGGGGTCACTGCCGTCAAAGCCAGCCAACCTGGGGCTCCTAGGTCCAATGGAGTCGGTCCCAGCCAATGAGTCTAGGGGAGGAGCAGCAGCAGCAGCTCGGGAAGGGGGTGGGCAGGGAGCCCTGGAGGGGCTGGAGGGAGAGGTGCGGCTTACCCACGCCCTTCCCCTGCCAGGGCTACACGGCCCTCCACGTGGCAGCCGAGCACTGCAACCTGGACTGCATAAGGGTGCTCGTGGAACAGTACAAGTTCCCCTTGAATATGCCCACGTCCAAAGGCTGGACTCCCCTTCACCTGGCCATTAATAAGAGCGATCCAGCCATGTCCTTTGAGTGTGTTCGGTACCTTATGAAGGAGGGAGCGTCAGTCAATGTGTGAGTGCCAACTCCTCCCCGGGCACTGCCCACCCCTCCAGCACCCTCAGAGGCAGCATGGCTAAGTATTGCAGGACCATCCTTCGATGGACCCAGACGAGCAACTCTCTCTGACTGAGAAGGTGGGAGAGTTGCAGGTCTGCCCCGGGGAAAGGTGTTTCCATACTGGGAATTCCCTCATGCTGATGAAATCCCAAGTCTATCTTCCCTCCAAAACACATTCACCATAATTCCCATTTCTATAGCTTTGCAAAAAGACTTTCCTCACATCCACCCAATGAAGGGAGTCCTGTAAGTATTCTTATCCCCATCTTGCAGATGAGGAAACTAGGGTCATAATAGTAAGTGCTCCTTCTCTTATCCCTTAGGGTTATAGACAGGAGAGGTTGGGAAGGCCTGCTTCTGCAACCAGTTTTCTGGGGTGATCTTGGGAGTATCCCCTTCCCCCAAAAGGTTTTTGTAAATCAGTATATTTGGCCTACGAGAAGGGTTTTTTGGAGTGCCCTGGACCCACTGGTGAAATCCGTGGACCCCTTCTCTGAATCATGTCTTTAAATGATTGAAGGAAATTGTAGTTAGAGGTTGGTGAAAATAAAGTTGGAGTGGGTGGGGGAACCCTGGAGTAAGAACTTCTGCGATGAACTGCTGATAATGACCCTGTGTGTCTATTTTCTTCCTGACCTTCACAGTGCCCATTGCCTATTGCCCTATTTAAGCCTGAGATAGCCTGGGGAGAGGTAGATGAGGCAGTGATTTGATTATGCCCATTTGACAGAAGAAGGAATTGAGCCCAGTTTGGGTGAGGTGACTTGTTCACACATCCACTCTCACATTTCCCCCTGCCTTCACCACCCCCACCCCTGGCATGCTTCTTCTAGCCAAAATCGCAGTGGCTCGACCCCCCTGCACCTGGCATCTGGGCAGGGCATGCTGGACTGCATAAAAGTCCTGGTGGAAGCTGGGGCCGACGTACACATGCTGGACAACTATAAGCGAAAAGGCATCGATCTGTGCAAGGCATGGAACCACCGAGCTTGCGCCCGGTAAGAGGGGTGGGAAAGGGCCTAGAGAAGAGACCAGGATGGATGGGGGAGGTGTGGGGCCTTCTTCCCATGACCCCTCTCCCAACCCCCATCCTGACTCAGGTGCCAGGAGCCCCTGGAGTGGGGAATGTGAAGGACGAGTGCAGTCCATCAGCTCCCCAACCTGTCTCTGAAGTTCCCCTCCAGCTCACTGGGGCAGATTTAGCGTTGTCCTCTGATAACCAAAGCCGAGGTCCAAACGGGTCAGAGGAGGTACTTGCCATAGCTGATTCACAGGTGCTAAGAGATAGATAGGAACTAAGGAGAAAATATGGACAGGATTCTAGA
>JAJPUD010027855.1:0-15178 GCA_023553655.1 Myrmecobius fasciatus | reverse complement strand
GTTCTGATAAAGGTCTCATCTCTAAAATATATAGAGAATTGTCTCATATTTATAAAAATTCAAGCCATTCTCCAATCAATAAATGGTCAAAGGATATGAACAGACAATTTTCAGAGGATGAAATTAAAACTATTTATAGTCATATTAAAAGGTGCTCCAAATCACTATTGATCAGAGAAATGCAAATCAAGACAACCCTGAGATACCAATTCACACACTCAGATTGGCTAAAATGACAGGAAAAGTTAATGATGAATGTTGGAGGGGATGTGGGAGGGCTGGGACACTGATGCATTGTTGGTGGAGCTGTGAACGGATACAGCCATTCTGGAGAACAATTTGGAGCTATGCTCAAAAAGTTATCAAACTGTGCATACCCTTTGACCCAGCAGCATTTCTATTGGGCTTATATCCCAAAGAAATCATAAAGGAAAGAAAAGGCCCCACATGTGCAAGAATGTTTGTGGCAGCCCTTTTTGTGGTGGCTAGAAACTGGAAATTGAATAGATGCCCTTCAATTGGAGAATGGCTGAATAAATTATGGTATATGAATATTATGGAATATTATTATTCTGTAAGAAATGACCAGCAAGATGATTTCAGAGAGGCCTGGAGAGACTTACATGAACTGATGCTGAGTGAAATGAGCAGAACCAGGAGATCATTATACACGGCAACAACAGTACTATATGACGATCAATTCTGATGGACATGGCTCTCTTCAACAATGAAATGTTTCAAACCAGTTCCAATTGTTCAGTGAAGAAAGCCATATACACCCAGAGAGAGGGATGTGAAATGTGGACCACAACATAACATTCTCATACTCCTTGATTGATGTTTGCTTACATTGTGTTTCCTTTATCTGATATATCGTTTGTGTAGATAAGATTTTTCTTGCACAACAATGACAAGTTTGGAAATATGTATACATATATTCGATTTGCCAATATTTTAACATAATTAACATGTAGTGGATATCCTGCCATCTAGGGGAGGGGTGGGGAGTTGGGGGAAAATTTGTAATGGAAAGCTATGTAAGGGTTATTGTTGAAGAATTACCCACACATATGTTATGCAAATAAAATAAAAAAATAAAAATTAAAAAAAAAGAAATCTAGAAAGTCACAGTGGACAGTGAAAAAAAATTGGAAGAAAAACTGAAGAATCTCTTAGTTCAGATTTATAAAATCATGGAAATCCACAAAGACACAAGGCAGAAATGCTCTTCTTTTTCTCTTTCAATATTTGCTAATAATAAAGAATGTGATATATTGACTATATATATACATACATATGTATATATAAATATATATATAAAGTTTAAAGCATTAATATATTTTAACAAGGTACATATCATTGATTTGGCTCAAGACAAATGAATCTCTAATTGAAATTTAGACATCAGAAATGTGGACCACAACATAACATATACATGATCTCTATCGATGTTTGCTTGATTTGGGTTTCCTTTCTCAGTTATTTTTTGTTCATGTAGATACAATTGTTCTTGCACAGCAAGATAAGTATGGAAATATGTATACACATATTCTACTTGTCAAGTATTTAAATATAATTAACATGTAGTGGACTTCCTGCCATCTAGGGGAGAGGTGGGGAGTAGGGGGAAAATTTGTAATGGAAAGCTTTGTAAGGATCAATGTTGAGGAACTACCCACACATATGTTATGCAAATAAAAAGCTTTAATTAAAAAAAAAGAGCTTTATCTATATAGAGAATTGTCTCATATTTATAAGAATTCAAGCCACTCTCCAATCGATAAATGGTCAAAGGATATGAACAGACAATTTTCAGATGATGAAATTAAAACTATTTCTAATCATATGAAAGGGTGCTCCAAATCTCTATTGATAGAGAAATGCAAATTAAGACAACTCTGAGGTACCACTATACACCTGTCAGATTGGCTAAGATGACAGGAAAAGATAATGGCGAATGTTGGAGGGGATGTGGGAAAACTAGGACATCGATACATTGTTGGAACTGTGAACGGATCCAACCATTCTGGAGAGCAATTTGAAACTATGCTCAAAAAGTTATCAAACTGTGCATACCCTTTGACTCAGCAGCATTTCTATTGGGCTTATATCCCAAAGAGATCTTAAAGGAAGGAAAAGGACCCACATGTGCAAGAATGTTTGTGGCAACCCTGTTTGTAGTGGCTACTGAATTATTGGAGATCTGGCTGAATAAATTATGGTATATGAATGTCATGGAATATTATTGTTCTGTAAGAAATGATCAGCAGGATGATTTCAGAGAGGGCTGGAGAGACTTGCATAAACTGATGCTAAGTGAAATGAGCAGAACCAGGAGATCATTATCCACGGCAACAACAAGACAATATGATGATCAATTCTGATGGACATAGTTCTCTTCAACAATGAGATGTTTCAAAGCAACTCCAATTGTTCAGTGATGAAGAAAACCATATTCACTCAGAGAGAGGGATATGAATGTAGACCACAACATAATATTTTCATGCTCCCTATTGATATTTGCTTGCATTATGTTTCCCTTCTCAGATCCTTTTTCTTGTAAATGCAGTTTTTCTTGTGCAACAAAATAACTTATAAATATGTATACACAATCGATTTGTCAAGTATTTTGACATGGTTAACATGTATTGAACTTCCTGTCATCTAGGGGAGGGGGTGGAAGGGAGGGGGGAAAATCTGTAACAGAAAGCTTTGCAAGGGTCAGTGTTGAAAAATTACCCATGCATATGTTTTGCAAATAAAAAGCTTTAAAAAAAAATTTCTCCGAAGGATGACTATGGATTATTTGGCTTAGTACTTTGGTTTCTGTATTTATAAGTCCTATAACTTTATTTAGGTTTTTTTTGTGTTTGTTTTTCTTTGCTGTTTGATTCTTTTGTTTTTATTTTGTTTTGTTTTGTTTTGTTTACTGCACTATAGTGTTTAGGTTTTATGACTAATGCTTTCACAATTCTTATTTCTCTCTTAAATCATTTAGGATAATTTTGTTGTGATCTAATGAAGTTTGGGGAATAAACAGGGCTTTCTACCTCACAAGGTATGAATTCATTTTCTTTTATTTTTCAATGTTTTGATATTTTGTACTCATATAGAAGAGCTGGAGGGCTGTTATTAAAATCTTTGCGGTTTGTTTGTTTGGTTATGCTCAAGTTCTTTAGCTGTTTTTCTTTTATTCTTCCAGAGATCTTTAACAACTATATTTAGTTTTTTTCCCTTTAAATTTCCTTATTCTTCACTTTTTTTGACTTCTTCCTCTTTGACAGGAGTTTCCTTGAGCCTTGACATAGAAGCATCTTTAGATTCTTTCCAGGATGAGAAATTCATATTTCCACAGCCTTCTTCTGTGGCTCAAGTGACTTCAGAGGAATAAATACAATTGAAAGCCAAGATCCTTTTTTTTTCACTGTCTGTAGACCTTCCCCAAATCTCTTTATTCCTCATTACTTTATATAATTGCTATTATAACACAGAGAACTTATGTTTCTATACCAACCAGAGCAAATTTCTGACTTTTTATTTTCTGAAGTACAAAGTTGTTCTGAGATAGGGGAACATACACATATCATTATTATCTATCATAACCATATCCACCACCACCACCATCACCACCACTAACAACATAATAGTGCCAGTCATAGTACTCATTCTCTGGGGTGTTCCGATGATAAGAGGATTTGATTAATCAAGATTTGAGCTCTTTGAGAGCAGTTATCATATTTTTGTTTTGCTTTATATCTCTAATCCTTAGTTCAGATACTGACACATCATAATGATTTAATAAATATATATGTTGATGTGTTTGTTAGATGTTTTTATTTCCAAAATTTTGATCAACCACAATCTTCTCTTCCTATTAAATTCTAAACCTAGCCCTTCTCCTTATGTCTTTCCTGTTCTAAATTTTATGGGACTAATCACTGAATTGTTAATATATAATTTTCATTCATGTTCCAGTCTTTCCAGTGTAGATCTTAGAACCAATGTCTCTGGAATAACTGTAAATCTAATTAAATAGCTCCATATATTTTTATCATTGGGGAGGTCAATGCAATAGGAAAATCAACAGTTTGTATTCTAAGAAAATTTTCAATAAAACTTACAAACAACTTAATTAAGTGTGTTGCTCTATTTGAACTCTTTATATAATACTTACACTCACCAGATAGTTGAAAAAATTATTTCTGTGGATTTTTCAATGATAGACTTTTTTTCAAATCCTGGAATATGGGAGGTAAATATTTTATTTGAAGTCAACTTGTAAGGATCTATTTTTCTTTTTCAAAATAAATGCTTTTCTTTTTATTCTTTTTTTATTATTATTAAAGCTTTTTATTTGCAAAACATATGTATGGGTAATTTTTCAACATTGACCCTTACAAAGCTTTCCGTTACAAATGTTTCCCCCCTAATCTCCACCCCTCCCCTAGTTGGCAGGAAGTCTGCTACATGTTAATTATGTTAAAATACTTGACAAATTGAATATGTGTGTACATATTTTTACGGTTATCTTGCTGTCTAAGAAAAGTTGGATCTATAAGAAAAAAAATCTGATACAAGCAAACATCGATACAGAGCATGAAAATGTTATGTTATGATCCACATCTCATATCCCTCTCTCTGGGTGTATATGGCTTTCTTCACTCAACAATTGGAACTGGTTTGAAACATCTCTCTGTTGAAGAGAATCATGTCCATCAGAATTAATCATCATATAATCTTGTTGTTGCAGTGTCTCCTGGTTTATGGCAGCCCTTTTTGTAGTGGCTAGAAACTGGAAGCTGAATGGATGCCCATCAATTGGAGAATGGCTGAATAAATTATGGTATATGAATATTATGGAATATTATTATTCTATAAGAAACGACCAGCAGGATAAATGCTTTTCTTCCTGAAATTAATATGCTAACCATAGAAGAACCCTGTGTTTTTAAACCTCTCAATTCTGTGACTATGAAGATGTGTGCTACTATAGAAAGTCCATGAACTATGTATTCCCACCTCATATTTCATTAAGGAAGTTCTTCATTAATGCATAAGTCAGTCTAATAAAAATTTACAGAGATAAAAAGGTAGCATCCAGGGCAGTAATTGCTAATATTTTCTGGGTCAGGTTGATTTGTTTTGCTTTTTTAAAAATAGAACTTTCCCATTGCTTTTAGATAACTGGAAAAAAGTGTCTGTATACTCATGTTTTCTTTAATATATTTAGTGAAGTGTAGCTGTTCTTCTGACTTCATTTCCTTAAGTGCTATCTACAACTTCTTCACACAGCACATCCATTACCAATGTGGTAGAATGTATTTTGGTTTAATATCCTTTAAATGCCTTATGTGATGATTGACAATGGCGAAATGACTCCCAATTCATGCAATGTATGTTTGTAGGACTTTCTTTGCACCTGATCCTAGCCAGTATGATCTTTGATGATGATTACAGAATGTTAGAAGTGAAAGACATTTCAGAGGCAATCTAGTTTGGTCACAAATAAGAACCACTACTACATAAGGGTGTGTTGGAACAAGAGCAAACTCAAACCTGAGTCAATTTTTAAATTTTCATTTTGTGCATTTACAACTCAGGAATTAAAGTGTTAATAATGCATAATAAATTTAAATAAATACATACATTTATGTTTGCATGTATATATCTGTGTGGTTATATAGGTATATACATATCTATATCATCAATGTATAAGTGTGTGTATACACACATATATACACATAGTCTGTTCTTAGACATTTATCAGCATACTCCTACTATTAAAGGACTCTTGACATTGCTTGAAGACCTGTAATGAGAGTGAGCAAACCACTTTCCTGTAGCCTTCTCCAACTTTTCTGCCTTTATAATAGTTAGGAACTTTATTCTGACTATGCCCAAAGGGCTATAAAACTGTGTGTATCCTTTGATCGAAGAGTTGTCTCCATTGGGTTTATATATAAAAGAAATCATCAAAGGAAACAAATAACCCCATTTGTAAAAATGTTTATAGAAGCCCTTTTTGGAAGTGGCAAGGAACTAGAAATTGAGTGGATGTCCAAGAATTGGGGAATGAATGAATAAGTTACAATACATGAATGAAATGGAATATTATCTTTCTATAAGAAATGATGAACAGAATCATTTCAGAAAAGTCTGGAAAGATTCACATGAACTGATGCTGAGTGAAGTGAGCAGAACCAAGAGAACATTGTATGCAGGATGATCAACTGTGATAGAACTGGCTTTTCTCCACAATGTGGTGATTCGAGGTAGTTCCAATAGATTTGTGATGCAAAATGCCATCTGCCTCCAGAGAAAGGAGTATGAAGAATGGATATGGATTAAAGCATAGTATTTTCATATTTTTGTTACTTTGTTTTCTTTTTCATGATTTCCCCCTTTTCTTTTTTTTTTAATAAAGCTTTTTATTTGCAAAACATGAGTGACCTTTCAACATTGACCTTTGCAAAAAAAAACTTTTTTCCCAAGCTTTTCCTTTCCCTCCCCCTGCCCCCCACCCCTAGATGACAGGTAATCTAATACATGCTAGATAGGATAAATTATATGACAAATACAATACATGTATACATATCTATACAGTTATCTTACTGCACAAGAAACATCAGATCTAGAAAAAGAAGAAGAAAAAAAAAAAACAACCTAAGAAGGAAAACAGAATGCATGGAAATATTCACAGAAAGCGTTAAAATGCTGTGTTGTGGTTCACTCTCAGTTCCCACAGGCCTCTCGCTGGATGTATATGACTATCTTCATCGCAGCACAACTGGTTTGAATCACATCATTGTTGAAGAGAACCATGTCCATCAAAATTGATCATCGTATAGTCTTGTTGCTGTGTATAATGTTCTCCTGGTTCTGCTGATTTCACTCAGCATCAGTTCATGGATTTCCCCCTTTTCACACAAGATATTTATAGAAGTATATTTTAATAATTTTATTCTTATATCAAATTTAACTTTACCTCTCTGCAGCATTAGCAAATTGTTCTTCATCTTGTCTACTGAGGCCCAAAGAGCTAAAGTTGAAATCCTCTTCAAATAATAGTTTTTGACTACTTAAGAGAATTACCATGTCACTTCAAAGTATTCCATAGTAAATATTACTAAGTTTTTCATCTAATATTCACATTAGAAGACACATTGAATTCAAGTGGAAGGTTTTACATGTATCTCTGCTATGATACATGTTATATTCAGCCCTATGTTTTAAAATCTTAAGCTTTATTTTTAAATCTGGACTTGTTTTGCATAACTTCACATATGGTTTCTTTAATTGTGGGTGGGGATAATGGAGGAAAGCCTAGAACTCAAAAAATTAAAAAAAAATATTTTTAATTTGAATGTAACTGGGAAAAATATTAAATTAATTAATTAAGTCTGAATTTCCATCCAATGTTTTAGCAGGGACACCTATGTTTCTGTCATTTATTCTATCATTTATTTTTCCAGGAGATTGATGAAAATGCTGAAAAATACAGTGTCAAAGACAACTCCTCGGACATTCCATTAAACCCTATATCGAAGTTGGTTTCAATCATTAGCCAGTGAAGCAATAATCATTTTTTAACCATTTGATATGTCTCAGACACTTTCTTAAACACTGGGATATCAAGAGGCAAAAGATTATCCCTGTACTCAAAGAGCTTATCATCTAATAAGGGAGATGATAAGCAAACAAATATCTAAAAGCAAGCTGTATACAGTATAGATACATAGGAAAAAAGTAAGAGATAGAAGGCATCACAATTAAGATAAGTTGGGGAAATATTCCTGTAGAAAATGAATCATCAGAAATATATAGTTATCATCTGGTTAAATCTTGGGAAATAGATAGAGGTGGGTTTTTGTTATATCTTGTATCTCTGTCCCAAGTATACAGTATCCTTCTCTATTCTTATTATTACTTAGACAAATAGTTGATTTATTACTTCCAGGAAAGGAATCACCAACTACTATGACTACTCTTCTCTTGTACACCATACTGCATGAAATCTTACCTGATAATCATTCTGTTTCTTATTTTGGCTCTACTATATTATTCTTTAGAAAGTAATCAATTATTTTCTGCTTAGAACATCAAGTTTTCTCAATTTCAGAGCTTCCTATTTACTTCAAATGACAAATCCATACTTTTTTCTGACTTTTCTTCTACTTTTCATAAGCTTGATAAGAGTTGAGCCTCCTTTATTTTACCTTATATCTCTCATTTTTATTGGTATTTCCACTGTTTCATATATTTTGCTTTGTATACTTAATATATTCTAATTAACCAAAATTGATTTTCCCCATTCCTCCAACTTTACTATATTTTTAAAAAATGTTTTATTAGTTTTCAACATTTACTTTTATATGATTTTTATTTCCATTTTCTCCTAACTCCCTTCCTTCCCATCTCTTCAAGACAGAAAGCAATCTGATATGTTATCTAATCAAATTAAACATATTACTACATTAAATTTTCAATCACCAATCTACATATGGAGGCTTTATAATTCAGTTAATAATTAAAAAAAAAACATTTAAAGCTAAATCTTAGCTCTTTCTTGACCAACATGCACAATTTTAGATGGATGGGTGTGAATGAATGGTCCAAATAGACATATTCATCTTGTAGTTACTTTACTTTGTTCAATAACCTGGCTGTGAAGCCTTACTATTTGAATTTCAGAAGTCTTCATCTCTTCCTTAGCATCTTCCTAAGGTCTTCATCTTCTTCTATCCTTGAAAAACATCTTCTCTTCATAGACACACACACACACACACACACACACACACACACACACACACACCTATAACCAATTGCTTTTAAATGTGGAAGGGAAAAAAGAGAAGAAACATTTATGAATCACCTACTAAGTTCCAAGCTCTCTGCTTTGTTTCACAAATATCTCATTTGATTCAAAACACTAGGGGGTAGATGATATTACTGTAAGAAATTTACAACTAAGGAAAATGAATAAAATAGAACTTAAATGATTTTCCCAGGGTCACATAGCTTTTAAATGTTTGAGATTAACTATAGAGATTTCTTACTGCCATCAGGATAAGTACTTAATCCACTACATCACCCAACTGCTACTAAGTGCTCTCTCTTTTTGGATTCTTTCTTGATATGACTAGATATGTGTTTATATTTTTCCAGTTTTTTTTTACTTCACCTCCAAGATTGTTCAGTCTCTCCAAAGATAAAATAGCTATGCGTCTCATGAATTATGAAGTTTAGCTCCTGTTAAAAGGAGGCTAAAGGACATTTTATTCCAGGAACTATTCAGAGTCCCTTGTTGAAAACATTAGTGTTGCATAATTTTTTATGAAAAAAAAAACAATTCTTTCAAGTTATTTGTTTTTAAGGAGAAAAATTCCAAGAAACTAATCCAAAAGTCTCTAGAGTACAATGGACAAGCAAGTCAATGAAATGCCACACAAAATAACAGCCTTAGCTTCACACCTCTTTTCTGTTGTGCCCAAGGCAAGAAAAATATTCATTTATGCTTCTGTGACTGTGGATAAATTCTCATACTACTCTCAAACTATTAAATGATATCCTTTCATGATATTAAAGAATAGAGTCTTCCACTCTCTCCTCTCAAAATTTGAAAATAAATATTTTAAATTCATTATAAGATGTACTCTTTTAACGCAAAAAATTTCTTTTAACAAGCAATTAAGGGTTCACTATGTACTTACTATGTCTTAAACATGAGGATACATACATAATATCTTTTTTGAGATTTTTACCAAACCTATTCTGTAATTCTCAAATTGAATCTCCAGAGTAGTGGTTGCTAATTTCAGTTGCAAGGAGGTAACTTTGTGAGTCTTGGCTCCTAAGCCTATTGTTGCTCACAAGTACCCACTGATATGCTTCCTACTTACCATCAGCCATTAGACTCAATTAACTTCAAAAAATAAGATATTGAAGTAAGAGTAGTTAGTGATTGCTCCCCTACTTGGCCTAGTTACTCTATCATCCAGAAATGTACCAACAACATTTGTGGGAAAATTGAATTCATTAGAAAAGTGAAGTACTGGGACACAAATATAAAATACACATGTGGCAAAGACAGCTTACAGATCCTGATTCTGTAAAAGTAAGGAAAAGAATTTTGAATTTACCCTGGAAGCAATGGGAAAACAGTTAACAAATATCTTTTAAATAGGGGAGTGAAATGTTGTTTTTTTTTTTCTTTGTTTGTTTTGTTTTTGTTTGTTTCTTTTTGTTACTTTTATTAAAGCTTTTTAGTTACTACCTTCATTTGCTTTTTTAAAATTAATTCCCTTGAAATTCTTGACCTTTTTTTCTTCCTGATGAATTTTGTTGTTATTTTTTCTGTCAGTAAAATAATTTCTTGGGAATTTGATTGGTATAGTACTGAATAAATAAGTTGTTTTAGATAGTATTGGCATCTTTATTATATTTGCTCAACCTATTCAAGAGAATTTGATATTTTTTCCAATTGTTTAGATCTGACTTCATTTGTGTGTTTGGCTGCCATCCCAGTTACCTTTGCTTTTTGGAATTATCAGATTCCAGTCCCTTCCACCTTTAAGGTGGAAGCTGCAATGCCTTGAGTGATCTTAATTTTGACTCCTGGGTATTTAAATTGTCTCTTTCTGGCTGCTTGCAATATATTTTCCTCGGTACAATAATTCTGAAATTTAGCCACAATATTCCTTGGGAATTTGCTTTTGGGATCTCTTTCAGAAGGTGATGAGTGGATTCTTTCAATGGCTGTTTTACCTTCTGATTCTAAAACGTTAAGGCAGTTTTCTTTTATTATTTCTTGTAAGATAATGTCTAGGTTCGTTTTTTTTCATCATGGCTTTCAGGAAGCCCTATAATCCTTAGATTGTGTCTCCTAGATCTATTTTCCAGATCAGTTGTTTTTCCTAGGAGATATCTCATATTTTCTTCGATTTGTTTTTCATTTTTTTGTTTTTGTTTGACTGATTCTTGAAGTCTTGTTGAGTCATTCACTTCCTTTTGTTCCATTCTAATTTTTAATGTCTCTTTCTCTTCAGTTACTATTTTTGATTCTTTTTGCAATTGGCCAATTAGTTTTTTTGTTGTTGTTCATTGCATTCTTTTTCCATTTTTTCCAATTCTTTTGCAATGGTCTCATTTCATTTCCCCATATTTCTTCTAACTCTCTTTTCGGATCCTTTATGCAATCTTCAAAGAAAGCCTTGTGATATGGGGTCCAGTTTATGTCTCTCTTTCAGGCTTTTTCTGGAGTTGCTTTTCCTTTAGGAACCTCAGGATATGAGGTCTGCTCTTCTCTCTCTCCATAAAAGCTATCTATGGTGAGAGTGCTTTTTGATTTTATTCATTTTTATAAGGCTTGAGGTCTGTTCAAGGCAAAGGAGGGACAGCTGCTTTAATTTGCCCTGGAGCAGTTCTACTTATTGAGTTATTTCAAGTTCTGTGCATTTCTACTGATTGATTTAGTGATTTCTTGGTGCTGGGCTGTTCTGCTGATTGACTGCTTTAGGATGCTGTGTAATGGCAGCTAGGTCTGGTGCTCTTCTGGGGCTCAGTTGTCCATAATCTACCCCCCACAAAGGGCAGATACAAATGGAAAGTTACAAAGGCACCATGGATAGAATACCAGGCAAAGAGTTAGTAGGGCTCATCTTCTTGGGTTCAATTCTGGCTACAAATGCTTATTAAATCTATAGCTGAGCAAATCATTTAACCTTTATTTCAATTTCCTCACTTGTAAAATAAGTTGGTGAAAGAAATAGCAAACTTATTTAGTATCTCTGCCAACAAAACCCCAAATGGAATCATGAAGAGTCATACATTACCAAAAATGGCTGAACCACAACGTGTCTATCCATTGAAACACAATGTTTTTTCAAGTGGTAGCATTATCTTTGAAGGGGATCAGGAAAAGACTCAGTTAATTATGATAGTAATGTATATGATATTATTTATGGTACTGCTCCTTCTCCTGTTATTACTACAACTGCTACTGTTACTACACTACTACTAATAATAAAATTTGCTAATTAAATACCTAAATGAATATGTGAGTTCTCTGATATAAATATTTCCTCAATGTAATTACCTACCTTCTAGATACAATTAACACCCACATTAAATGAATGCTAATTATAGAGGGCCATTTCTTCCCTTCATACCATAATCCATTGGATGAAAAACATTCATGTCCCCAAGAACCTCCTTATCATAAAATTTGCCAATGGGCTAACTTGTATTATCCTTGGTACTCACACATCATCAGTACATTCAATACCCTTTGCTTATCTGACTGAAGGGCTAGATATTAAATTTAAAAGTTCCTCTTGAAAGATATTTAGAGTGTTCTCACATAGGGGAAAATTTACATCTTTAAACGTTTGCACTAATACAATAGAAAAAGAACAAATAAACAAATGGTATGTAATTAAAAAATAAAACTGGAAAAATAATAAATTAAAATAATTTTAAAAACTAACTTGAAAATCAAAGAAAAGATTAATAAAATTAAGAGGAAGAAAAGTGTTGAAATTTTTTAAAATTAGGAACTTGTTTTATTTTTTTAAAAGAGAAAAATCTTTGGGTTAATTTGACTAAAAAATACAGAAGAAACTCAAATTAGCAACATCAAAAAAGAAAGGGTAGCTTTACCACTAACAAAGAAGAAATTAAAACAATTACTTGGAAATATCTTGCTAAAATATATACAAATTAATCTGTCAATCTAATTGAAATGGACAAATATATACAAAAAGATAAATTGTCAGATTAACAGAAGAGGGAATAAATATTTAAATAACCTAATCTAAGAAAAATGAAATTAACCAAGTCATCAGTAAACTCCCTAAGAAAAAATTTCTGGGATGAAATGGTTTTATAAGTGACTTTTTACCAAATATTTGAAAGGCAATTTATTCCAGTAGTATATAAAATTTTTTGAGGGAATGGCAAAGGAATTGTATCCAATTCTTTTTATGACACAAAGAAACACATATAAAGAAAACTATACGCCAATTTTCCTATTGAATATTGGTGTAAAATATTTAAATAAAATGTTAGCAACTAGATTATATTAACATAACACAAAGATCATACACAATCACTAAATAGAATTTATACCAAGAATGCAGAGCTGATAATGTCAATATTAGAAAAAAATTCTAATGTTAATACTTCAAAAAGCAAGCAAAATAATTGACCATACCTGAAAGAAAAACAACAATAATTTTGTAATAAAAACTTTTGCCAAAATACAACCTTTATTCTGATAAAAAAAAATTCTAGAAAGCTTAAGAATAGATGGACCTTTTATCAAATTAATAAAAGTATTATCACTCTAAATTGTTGGCAACATTATTTATAAAGATCATAAGCTAGAAGCCTTCCCAGTAAGATAAGAGAGGAAGCAAGAATGTCCATTATCACCACTATTATTCAATATTGAATTAGTAATGTTAGTTATAGCAATAAAAGAACAAAAAGAAATGGAAGAACAGAGTAGAAATGAGGAAATAAAACTATCATTCTTTGAAGACAATGTAATGATATATTTAGAGATTTCTAGAGAATCGAGTAAAACAACAAGTAGATAAAACAATTTACTTTTTAAAAGTTTAACAAAATTGTAGATTATAAAATATATCCACATAAATGACCAGCATTTCTATATATTACCAAAAAGATGAACATCGAAAGATAGAAAGCAATTTCATTCATAATAACTTTAAAGAACATAGAATACTTGTTAATGTACCTGTCAAAAACCCAAGAACAATTTGAGCACAATTAAACACTTTTCCCACAAATGAAGTCATCTAAACACTGGAAAAATATCAATTGCTTCTGAATAAGGCAAGACAATATAATAAAAATGTCAATACTACCTAAATTAATTTGCCATACAAATTAAACTACCAAAATTATTTAATACAATTAGCAAAATAGCAACAAAATTTGTCTAGAAGAACAAAAAAGTCAAGAACATAGGGAGAATTAATGAGGAAAATATGTGAAAGAATATGATTTAGCTTCCACACATATCAAACTACATTATAAAATAGTAATCATCAAAATAATCTGGTTCTGGCTAAGAGAGAAATAGAGAAATTGATTAGAAACACAATACATACATACATACATACATACATATATATATATATATAATATAAATTTAATAATCTAGATTTTGATAAGTCCAAAGACCCAAACTTTGCAAGGTAAGAAATGCTGGGAAACTTGGGGGATAAAACTTCTTAGAAAACCTGCAAAATGGTAAGCAGAAACAGGGACAGACCAATGTCTTATACTGCACAACAAAATAAAGCCAAAAAGGGTCCATGATTTAAACACAAAAGGTAATACCAAAAACAAATTAGCATCTGAGGAATTGTTTAACTGGGTAAGGGAAAATTAATGATGGAACAAGAGACAGAAAGCATGTAAATGAACAATTATATTGAAGCTTTTGCACAAATAAAACCAATATAACTAAGATTAGAAAGAAAAAAAATGGGGGAAATATTTTACAGTAATTTGCTCCAATAAAGGTTTTATTTCTCAAATGTATAGAAAACTTAGATTTATGAGTTCAAGTCATTCCCCAATTGATACATAGTAAAATAATATGAATAGGAAGATGAATACTAATATAATACATGATATAATAATAATTAAAGAAATAATCAAAACTATTCGTAGTCATATAAAAATGCCCTAAATCTCCATTTATCAAAGGAATGCCTGTTAAAACAATTTTAAGGTACAATCTAACATCTTTCAGATTGTTTGTTATGATAAAAAGGAAAATGATAGATATTGGGGAGGATGTGGGAAAATTATAAAAATAAATCACTGTTGGTGGAGTTGTGGATTAATCTAGCCATTCTGGAGTACAATTTGGAACTATTCCCAGACGTGCATGCATACCCTTAAACTTGATAATACCATATTTGGTCTGTAATCCATAGGGGAACAGAGAGGGGTGGGGTGGGAGAGAAACAGGGGAGAGAGACAGATACATAGATACACAGGGACACAGACACACAGAGACAGAGATAGAGAAACAGAGACAGAGACAAGAAAGATAGAAATAGAGACAGGGATAAAAGAACAGAAAAAAAAACAGAGAGATTGAGACAGAGAGAAAGAGAGAGAAAAGAAGAAAGAAGGAAAG
>JAJPUD010027854.1:0-15179 GCA_023553655.1 Myrmecobius fasciatus | reverse complement strand
TCTTTTTGATTTTCAAAGTTGATTTTACTTTCCTTATTTTTTGGCTATCATACACTAACTTGGCAATTTTATTGGCTATTAGAAGACTAAACTGAATTTTTGTGTATGGAATGCTGGAAAATAAAAGGTTAAAAGGCACATTTTCTTCTAGCAATCATTTATTAAATGTGAATATAATATTGCATTGAAAATCTAAAAAGGTTTTTAGATAAATCTGTAAGTTTAAGTGTAGATGTTGATACCCTCTATTTACCCTTGGTTTTCAGTCAAATGCTTATTAAGTCCCTTCTCTGTGTCAGATCTTGTGCTAAGCCCTGGGGATACAAAGAGAAGTAAAAGACAATCTCTGTCCAAAAGGAGCACTCAGTGAAATGGGGAAGACAACAGGCAAACAAGTACAAATAAGATCCATACAGGATAAGTAGGGCATAATTAAGAGAGGGAAGACAGTAGAATTCAGAGGGTCTGGGAAAAACTCCCTGTAGAAGATAAGATTTAGTTGGGCTAGCAAGCTAGGATAGAGATGAAGGGGGAAGATACTCTCAGCTAGAGAAAATTGCTTGGAGCCCACCTTGTTCCTTGAGCCCCTGGGGGGCCAGTGTCACTGTATCAAAGGATGTATGGCATTGGGCAAGGTGTAATAAGACTAGATTATGAAATAAAAATAATAAAAGCTGTCAAGTGGTTGAAAGTGAATTTAAAATCTTGAATCTTGCCACCAACTATTATAGTGGAACAAACACAAGCGCAGGATTTATACTAAGAAGATCCTTGTATTCAGATCACAGCTCTTGGAACATAGTATTCTTTGTGAACTTAAGTCACTTCACAAATATGAACCTCAGTTTCTTTATCTGCGAAATGAAGGGGCTGGATTAAATGATCTCTTTCTTCAATCACTAAATTTGTGATTGGTGGTCTCTGGGACCCCACATATCTTACTGTATCTTAGGATGGTGACTTAGGAGCAAAAACTGAGATAGGGAAGAAACTGGCTCCTCAGGACACATCTCTCTAGCTAAATGACATCAACCAATATCATTTATGATAAATTTTAAAAATATTTTTAATAACATGCTGAACTGTGTTTTAAAGTAGAAAAGACAGACCTCCCTGTGGTGTAATCTGACATTGTTCTGGTGACCAAAAATCTAATTAAATTAGTAAATGCCATAAATATTCCCACCTGTTTTAAATAGTTAATTCAATTCTGAGTCATAGTGTGTATGGTTCACTTGTTAAACAGACTGGTGACTGTGAAAGAACTAGGAAAAAATGAGCTAAGAGATGAAGTTTGCTTTGGGGGGTGATGGGGGTTGGGGAGAGTCCTTGATGTCTTCTTAAAGCTATGACTGCACTACTCTCACCTAACGACGTGCTAGATATAATACTGATGTTTCATAGCATACCTGACCAGGAATAGGCAGATTGCAATGGCTTTGGGCTGGCCTTTAAACATGGCCGGTCACTTTGTTGGAAATGGGGAGGACTGATTTTTCTGGCTAATATGAGCAACAGTGCTGAAGCAGGTGGTTCCTCCCTGTTCCCCACAAGTTTGTCAATGAGGAGTAATTTTCACTATATCCTGATTTCCAAGTTTGAACTTTAGTATAAGGGGAAAAAATATTTCAAATGACAGATATTAACACAAACATCTATATACAAAGAACAGAAAAAAAGAGGATTATGTGTGAAACTGAACTGCTATTATATACAATTTGCTTTTAAAAAGAAAACAAAATTGTTTTGGATCCCAGGCTGTTTGGCCTGTAATGCAGATGAAATTGTTCACACTGTGAAGTGTGGATGAGTTATAATCGGACTTGGTAGAATGATTGACCATATTATTGTTATCACTAATCTATTCATGAGTTGCTGGAAGTTGCTGGAATAGTATACTTATAGAATAATAGCATTTTCTCCTTACTAGATTTTTAAAATGGAAATTTTATAAATAAATGACACATTTGTAAATAAAATGGAAAATTTGTAAATAAATGAAACATTTTTGAAAACACATCTTATAAGACAGGGAATTGATAGCATCATATACTTTTTTCAAATTTGGAAGTCCAATTACCCACCACCTCTTGTATTAATATCCTGTGTAAAATACTAAAGTGGTTTCTACAGCATTTTCAAGTGGTTATCTAGCCTTTCTTTGAACTCTAATTTTTCAAAATATTTATTTCTATTTTAGACTTTTCTCTAAAAAGAAAAAAAATTTCAGTGAATGCATTATTTTCTCTTTGATATACATAGTAAGAGAAATTAAAAAAAATTACCTATGATGCTGTTACTGCAGAAACTGGTATATGGATTCTGTCTGGATATCTCTTCCTTTTCTTATTTACTTCCAGCCCTAGCACCTCTTCCTTAAAAAATTATTAACGGGCTGGAGGCATATGCCTTTGAACTCAAGGGGAGTTAAACTAAAATGTAAAAACATTGGTAAGTTTTTGGTTAACCTACTTAAAAAATAACTACTAAAACCCCAACATAATGAAAAATCATCTGCTTTTCAGTCTATACTTATGCAGATTTTAAATAATTAAATGAGTTGATGGGGGCCTTTGATCTTCTTGGCCTGAGATGACTGAAAGTAGAAGAACAGAAATTAAATGTTTAGGGGAGAGTATTCATTCAATTAATCTGTGTAGTGTGGACGATATCTCCCTTTAGACTAATCATCCTTTGCACATGACTGTTCCCTCCCTACTGATGTCTTAAAAAAATTTTTTTTCTTGTGAACTTGACAGATATCAGTAAGTCATCAATAAGGTGTACAAAGAACAGAAAAAGAAAATAGTATAAGAAACTGTAAAGTTACAAATGTATAGACTTAAAAAAATTAACAGTGAATTTAATATAAAGGGGTCCTGGAAACAGGAGTAAATGTCCTTTGTGAGGAAGGTTGTCAAGTCTAGTTTGACTGTAGAATATAGTTAGAAGAGTAATATCCAGTGAAACTGGAGAAGTAGATTGGGGTCAGGTTTCAAAGAGTTTTAAAAGGTTAACAGAGGTAATTTCTATTTGATCTTGTAGACAGGGAGTGGAATTGATAGATTTAGTTGTGGTATGGCATAGTCAAATTTGGCAGCGAATAAGATGAACTAGATTGATTAGAGATTTGAGTTAGGGAGATTACTTAGAAGGCTCTTGGCAGTAATTGGTGCAAGTGCTTATGAAGACCTGAATTTAGGTGGAAGAAAAGAAGTGGATATAAAGGATTTTGTTGCAGCTGTAATAACAAAACTTGGCAATGAGGGATCAAGGACAATGCTGAGGATACAAACCTGGGATCCCAGAAGGATGGTGATGAATTATTTAATTTGTTTAAGCTCACTAATGATAAACTTTAAGATATGGTCCCATTTAGAGCTTATGGTTGTTTTATTTTTGTGTAATTGTTTTCCAAGTTTCCCATAAGCTTTTGTTGAATAAGGAGATCTTACCTTTAATAGTTGAGGTCTTTAAACTTGTTAAATACTAGACTAAGGTGTTTTTGCTTTTGGATTTTATTTACCTATTCAGTTCCATTGGTAATCTATTTTTTAAACCAGTAAAATTTGGTGCCAGATAGTGGGGGCCCTGAATTTCAATGTGAATTCAAAGCACTACATGAATATGAGCTTATTCTATATTTCACTTGGTTGCAATTGGAGAGTCTTCAGTAGAATGATGAATCATATCTGTGCAGAAGGATGATTGAGGGAAAGGAGTGCTGATAGGAGGATGACCAATTAATAACCTCTTGTATTCAAGCCAGGTAGGTGGTAATGAAGGCTCTGCAAGGAAATGACAGTGGAAATAATAGGAAATTGGACTGGATTCAAGAGGCTTTGACAACTAATTTTCATGGTGGAAGGGAGAGAAGAAAAAGGCAAAAACTGAAAGATGATAACCAAGTTTTCAAAAAATTAAAAATAATATAGGTGACTGGATGAATATTTGGTAGTAAAAAGGCAAAAACTGAAAGATGATAACCAAGTTTTCAAAAAATTAAAAATAATATAGGTGACTGGATGAATATTTGGTGGTAAAAATGTAGGTAGCATGCTTCACAAATTCTGGAGTAAATCTGGAGTAGAGTTTTATGTCAATAATACCATGCTTTTATGGCAGATGAACTTCTACATTTGGAGATGTCAAAATATGTCAGTAAAGATTCCCCCCAACCACTTTGTATTTCATATCCTCCTCACCAAAATTTCATAGGCTAAAGAAAAATGCATAGAAGGCATCTTTCACTTCATCCACTCAAAGTAGGGAAGAGGATTTCCATGGCTTCTCACTTGTGTCTGACCCATCAGTTACAGTGATGGTGTGAGAGATAAGGTAAGGAATTGGGTTGAGAGGCAGATCCTCTTGCCTTTGTAAAGTCTATGAGTATTAAATTGTTCTTAGTAACTTTGTAACTTGTGCCCTTCCTGTCTTCTCTTCAGATGAAGGGACTGACTTCATTGCTTGAGTTTTGTGACCACTATCTGTTGATTTCAGTTGTTTTCTTGTTTCTATGATTCATTTTGGAAGAGTACAATTACACTTTTTCTTGAAACAAGGGTGTCATTTTTTGGTATTAACTAGATTTTTGTTGTTCTATGTGGAAGAACTCTAAGGAACAAAAGGATTTCTTCTTGTTCAGATCCTTACCAGACTTTATTTTTCTCACACCCTCTAGAAAGTTATTTGTAGGTACCATTTATGGATCTTTGGAGACAAAAAAATTGATTAGGCTTTATCCACATTTAATGAAAGAATCTGCCTCAGGTATTTCTTTCAGAGAATAGAGACTTTTAGAACAAAGAGTAGGAAGGAACCAGTGGATGGAATTGGGGAAATGGGGAAGAAGCTATTGCTGCAAAAACAGCTTAAGGAGGCAAGAGAGGAAAGAATGTTTATGGATAGGTGAGGAGATGGAATAGGGGGAGGAGGTGTTGAGAATATATTGTGGGAGTATTCCTCTTCATTCTTCACTCTGCTTCTTACCTTATTGCCTTGACACTGCATTTCCTGTACCCCTTCTGATGAAGTATAATGAAGGCAGGTGGACTGGGAATCCTTGGTGGAAGCCAGTGGAGGGGGAATTGGAGTAAATCTTGATAGAGTTTGTCTGTGCATAAATTGGGCATATACAACTTAGGGATTACCTATGTATTGACATTTAGTTCTGAGAAAGGAAAACAGATTGCTGTAGTGAACAAAGTATTTTGTACGTGCTGAAAACATGAGTTGACTTATTGGCTGTGCTCAGAATATCATTCATGTGGTTTGGGCTATACCAAAAGCTTGAAAGAATTCTTTAAGACAAAGAAAGAACTTGGCTGCCTGTAACAAAATCCTTAGCTTTTGTTCCTAAAATAACCAAATAAAAAGCATTCCTAAGATTTGGACCAATTTCCTAATAAGGCAAGTGAAAACAGAACTATAACTTGTAGTTGAGAATACTATGGGCAGAGTACTTAACTCCATGCTCCTATGGCAAGATATTATTAAAGTTTCCCTAGAGTATACAATTATTATATAATTGCTTAATAAGAGGAAGCTTTTGTTAAGATTTACACTGAAGTGTTTAGCTTTTAAAAAAGAAATCGTCCAGATTTTAATGGAAAATTTTTATGGTCTCCAATAGTGGTATGTTTTTGTTCTCTGCTCTTTAAGATAAAATGTATTTATAGTAGGGTGAGTTGTGGGCAGAAAATAAGCCAAGTCTGACTGTAGTATAAATATATGGATGGATATTTAAAATGTCTGTATGCATATAAAATAATGCCAGAGGGACATTTGTTTAACATAGTTACATAAATGAAAATCTTTTCTGATACACAAACTTGCATAGTGAAAATAATTTTCTCCCCAGAGAAATGATCACTTAAAAAAATCCACAATATTGTTTGAAGTATAAAATATTATTGATTTCTCTTGCTTTCTTCCCTTCCCCTAATTTGAACCAGGATGATTTGGATGCATAAGCATCCAGTAAGATTAACTGACATGAGACCACTGCTGGCTTTTATTGGGTCTCAGTTTATTTCCTGTATTGGAGATAGGAATACTAAATATAGTTGTATACAAAGTTCAAAATGAAATTACTTTTTTATTAGCTTTGTTTATGTGGCTTCTTTGTTCCTATCTAACTTACTACATATCTATTGTTAATAAAAATAGAGTTTATTAAATGTATTTTCTATAAACTCATTCACATTTAGAGTGCATTCTCCAAATTTGTAGAAACGAAATGTGTACAAACCGTGCTACATAAAAATAAAGGAAATAGTATTAAATTTGGGCTGAGTAAACAATATTGGTTTCCAGCCTTTTAAAAATTTTTTTAGAAGACTTATTTTTTTAAAAATCATTTCCCCCCAATTAAATGTAAAAACAATTTTTAACATTAAAAAAATTGAATTCCATTATTTTCATTTCCCGCTCTGAGATAGCAGCAATTTGCTACAGATTATAAATGTAAAAATATTTCCATAGTAGCCATGTTGTGAACCAGCTATTTTTTTTTTTTAATGTCTCAAATTGCAGGAAGAGAGAAGTGAACTTTGAGGTAGAAATATGAAAATTTAGAATTGGAAGGGGCCTCATAGATCATCCCAGTTAAAATATTTTATTTATAGACAAAGAAATGATGATAAAGAGAATATGACCTTTCTAAGCATGTAATAATTATGTTGAGTAATAAGAGTAGCTACATTTACACAGCACTTTAAGTTTTAAAAGTACCTTACCTATTTTACTTCATTTATTCAACAATCCTATGAGGTAGATTTTAATTCTCACCTTTGTGATTGAGAAAACTGAGGAAATTCAAGTGACTTGTCCAGAATCCTACAACTAAGTATCTAAAGCAGGATTTGAATCTAGGGCTTTTAGCCTTCATATTCAAGTATTCTATCATACTATGTTGACTTCAAATAATTAAAGCTCAGGGATTGGGAGGAAATATAGGAAATAACTGAGATTTCAAATTGAAAAATTTTGCCAACAATCCAATTGATGACCTTAAAGTAAAATTAAACTCTGGTTTTTTTAAATTTATTTATTAATACTTTTTATTTGCTAAACATATGTATGGGTAATTCCTAAACATTAACCCTTACAAAGCTTTCTGTTACAAATTTTTCCCCCCTACTCTCCACCCCTCCCCTAGATGGCAGGATATCCACTACATCGTAATTATTAAACTCTAGTCTTAGATTACCTAGAATGTAGGATTTTTTTGGATACACTTCTGACATATGAATAAAAGTAAATATCATATATAGTACTTCATTATAATTTTATTTGCCTATGATAAATATGCCTAACTATTTTAACAAATCATCTCTCTTCCTTTTTTTAAGCTAAGGATTTATTTTTATTGGTATTTTGATGAGTGAATTAAAATTTTAATGCATAAATTAAAAAGTATGATTAGGAGAAGAGAACTGAACTGGATATATATCTCCCCCTCCTTCCTCTCTTTGTTTCTATGTATTACATCTTAGAAATGGGGAAGAAGCAGATCACAGAAAAGTTTGGAATGTCTAACAGAAAGATTGAGAGGAATTTAAGGATAATTATAACTTAAAAGTGAAACAAAAAATAAAGAGTTCTGTTCTCTTCTCAGTTCATAATCATACTTTTAAATATAAAAATGACAAAAAGCAAAAAAAACACATTTGTTCTACAGGATTCTTTGTACTGAGTTGATTCAAAAGTTTTCTTTTAAAATGTTTTTTTTTAGTGATTATACTAGAATTAGACTCATTAATTTCAGAGTTGTTAATAATTTTGTTTTTATGTTCATTGAATGTTTTAGATCTTTTAACAATTAAGCTTTGATTTCATATTTAAATAGTGAATAAACCTAAAGTTAAGGACAGAACATTTTTACTAGCATTTGGGGAACACATACTAAGATGAATAGTAATGGATAGATTGCTAGATCTGAAGTCTGACTCATTTTTCTGAGTTCAAATTTAGCCTCAGACATGTATTAGCTATGTGACCTTGGACAAATCACTTGAGTTGGAGAAGAAAATGACAGATTATTCTAGTATGTTTGCCAAGAAAACCCCAAATGGGGTCACAGAGTGAGATATCAGGAAAATGACTGAGCAGCAACACATAAAATATTTTGTGGTTACAAAGTACTTTTCATACAATTTCAAGATGAAGTACTTTGTTCAAGTGTTATCACCATTAACAAATGAGGAAAACTTCTTAGAACAATTAAATGACTTGCCCATAGTTATATAGTCAAGAAGGGACTAGGCCAGAATTGTCTTTTCCCTCACTTAGTCATTTACAATAAACCTTACTCATTCAGCTTAGCTAGTAAGTGGAATGTTGTGGTTAACCCAACATTTTGGTTAATAGAGAACTTTCACATATATTACACATAAGTGAACACTATTTGAGAATTGGAATACAGTTAAAATGAATTCACTGTTTAAACAAACATTTGAATGTAATTAAGTCTTTGGGAATCATCTGGCATCTCTTGAGTTTAATCTTACCTTGTGAACAGCAGTTACGGCAAGATGTACAAATTTGTATATACTATCAGGTAAACTCTAAAGCTTTTCAGTGCAACTGCTTATTATAGTGTGTACATATTATCATTCTTCATCCTCTTAGTTTTTCTTGTATGGATAGTCAGACCAAACTCTTGAGTGATAATTAGTATGTGAGCTTTGGATAGCCGTTGCAAGATACTGGTATTGAACAGAAGGAGAATGGGTTGTTTTAGGAAGTTGCATACTTCTAATGACCTCAGCTTTATTATTTTTTTCTTTTTTTTTTGTTGTTGATTATTTCTTTTTCAGTACATAGAGAACAACGATAAAAAACTATTGTGTGTCAAATTGAACTTGTTATGTAAGCTTACTTTGAAAAAAATACATTAAATTGTCCAGTTTCCCTTTTTGCCTTTCACTTATCTTTTGTAAATTTTTAATTGTTTCATTATTAATGCTCCTTTATTTTTTATATTTTTGCCATTCTATTATTCTCCACCAACTCATATACTTCCCACTGCCAGCCATAGGAACACTTCCTTTTAAGAAAAAAAAAAAATTGATTGGCTATGAAAAACATCTGAACAGATTGACCACATCTGATAATATGTATTTCATTCTTTACCCCCAAACTTCTTAGAAGGCATGCTTCCTTGTCAGAGATGTTGGGGAAATTTCTTTTTAAAAATCTGTCTTTTTTTAGAGAATTTTAAATAGACACAGAAAAAAAGAGGGAAAAATGATGTTAGGTTAGTAGGAAAGTGTCACATGCTAAGGTTCAAAACATTTTTCATCTTTGTAAAAAAGCCTATTTAGGTGAAACTATTAGCCATTATACTTAAATAGAAATTGATCAGTATATGAAGGAAGACTTTCTTTGTAATTTGAAGTTACTCTTTATCTCACTGTATTTCTTGAAAATTTATAGTAATTAAAGTAAATTTTAAGAACATACAAACTTGGTTTTTTATTTCTGTGCTTGGTTGGAGGCAGTATAGTTCTTCTAAAGCCCAAAGGATACATTTAAGTGTTAAACGGAAACTGGAAGGGCATGGTATTGTTTGGCAAGAACCTACAATTTAATTAAGAAAAGGTAACTTTGAAATAGAAGAATAGTATATAGATGAGAAAAAATAGAAATAAAGAGTACATACTTGCCACGTGGATTTCTAAAAAATACATATCATCAAGTAATCATTTTTTCCTTGTTCATTTTAGTCCCATTCATTTGCTAGATATGCCTTTCCTATTATTAATGATAAACAAGGCTAAGGAAACACCCATCTTTTGTTTATAGCATTGTAAGATAACTCTTCCTAAATGTATGGGATATGTAAAGAGAGAAAAAAATGGTGGTTTTAGAGATTTTTAAAATGAGTCTGTTTCCTGAAAATGGAAAATTTAATTTTAGAGATTTAGAGTAATTCGATGTGAAAATTGCAAATATAGGTGTTTTTTTTCTTCCATTTAAATGATTATCAAATAATTTTATAAATTGTTGCCTTAACTTACTCCAAGTGGATTCTAAGAATTAGTTAAGTAGGGAAATTTTAACCAGAAGATTGATGATCATCCAGAGATTATTTTAAAATTATAGTCCAAACCCTTTTTTACCAAAGAGAAAAATGAGACCTAGAAAGACTTAATGTAATAAAACTAACAAATAAGAGAGCTGGGATTTGGATCTGTAGCCTGATGCCAAATCCAATACTCTCTTATTTCATTATATTCGACTATCTTCTGTACGTATTTGAATCAGTATACATCTAATGTTTCAAAAGACCTAAACAAAAATGAATAAATATGGAGAATCCATGATTATTTAACTTTGAAAATAGAGGAAAAATATATACAGCTGAAGACTTTATTTTGGAAATGGAAATAATTTATTTTGCTATTTTTTTGCATAAATGTCAGTGATTATTTTTTAATTATATTACATGTAATTAAAGTAATTAAAGTTTTTACAAAACTTCTAAAACTTCTTTAAAAAAAACCCTCAAACAATTGTGAGTTACAAATTTTTTCCCATCCTCCCTTCACCCATCATTAAGAATGCAAACAATTTGATAAGGGTTATATATATAGTGCAGTCATGCAAAACATATTTCTATATTAGGCATGTTGTGAAAGAAGATGAAAGCCCCAAATCCCCCAAACCTAAGAAAAATAAAGCAAATTAAAAAAAACCAGTATGCTTTGATAGATTCTATCAGTTCTTTCTCTATATGTGGATAGCATCTTTCAACAATTCCTTCAGAATTGTCTTGGATCTTTGTGTTGAGGAGAATAGCAAAATCATTAAGGGTTGATCATTGTACAGTATTGTTTCTGTGGACGATGTTCTCCTGGTTCTGCTCGCTTCACTTTACATCAATTCCTGAAATTTTTTCCAAATTTTTCTGAAACCATCTTGCTTATTATTTCTTTCTTTTTTTTTTAATAAAGCTTTTTATTTGCAAAACATATGAGTGACTTTTCAACATTGACCTTTGCAAAAAAAACTTTTTTTTTTCCCAAGCTTTTCCTTTCCCTCCCTCCTCCCCCCACCCCTAGATGACAGGTTGCTTATTATTTCTTAAAGCATTCTTAGTCATATATCATATATCAGTTATATATCACAACTTGTTCACCCATTCCCCAATTGATGACATCCCTCTCAATTTCCACTTTTGCCACTATAGAAAGTTATTACAGATATTTTTGTACATGCCAGTTCTTTCTTGAAAAAAAATTCCTGGGTTAGAGACCTAGTAGTGGCAAAGGATATAGTTTTAAATTGCTCTCCAGAATGGGCACTAGGATTTCCGCTAGGCACCTTCCTTTTATAACATTGTTGTAAAATTTGCTTGGTAGTCTCTGGCTCATCAGTTGTTTGCTTCTGAATCACCTGGAAAAAATGATTTATGTTTGAAAATATATCACATTAATAAATATACTAATTCAAATTTACAAAAAATTATCAGAACTATTCTGTGACTTGATCAGGTAGCTTGCAACTTCCCCATGGAACCCTGTTACAGAGTATTTTTATTTCCTTGTAGTCTGCTTTTCTTTGAAATTTATTGAATATCTTTCATTAAAATAATTATTTATCTGAATTCTCAGGTTAGAAGTGGTTCATAGCAGTAGATATAGATATCCATCCTAGGATAGCTACAAAGGTTAACAATAAAATAGTTCCTCACTTGAAGGAACTAACATCCTATTGGGGAAGTCAGTATGTAAATACATAAATGTGTGAAAATATACTTAATACTTAAATGCATTTATGACTAAATTGTTTTGTGGGTTCCTTGAGATGATGCAAACTACAACCCATTTATGTCTGTCCTTTCTTTGGCATCTTCTCTGTGTCTTCCCAAAGAGTTTGTTCCTCAGTGTATCAGGAAACCTTCTTGGTTTTCTTTGGCATCTTGAGCCTGCCAGTGGAGGATATTACTCTGACCACCCATCTATTATAGCATTCTAGCCACATGGCTAGCCTAATTTCTCTTTTTGTCATGCAATTCTTTAATTATATGCTTTATTCCTGCTCTTTAGAGTTCATTGTTGGTTATATCTTGCAGTCACCACTGTCTTCTCTGTGATGTTCATCTTTAGTTCTTCAGAGGCAGTAATACTGCCATATGGAAATTTTGGTAAAAACTTTAAAAATATATGCTGAGAGCATTCTTGAAGAGATTATTAGTTGGGAGCCAGAAGATTTTCACAAATGATACTCACGTGTTTACCAAATCCCAATTGACTGAAGATTGTACAGAATATACAAGGTCCAGTTGGGTTTCTTGTCGATTATCAAAAAGTATTTTTGTTAGAACAGTAGAACAGAATAATGTCATAAGGCTCTGAACAACAAGGTATCCTCCAGCTATATGTGAAGATCATTCAAGACTGAGCAATGATACAATTACCCTGTTCTGTGACCTTCTAATAAAAAACATCAGGTGAAAAACAGGGAGATGTATGCCCGTCTCACCAAACTGTTTGTCACTCTGCTAAAGGAGTTCCAGCAAAAAGACTCAGGTCTGTGAGGCATTCCCAGGAGATGATGAGACTTTCCAGATGCTCTTGTTTGTGGATGGCATTGTGTTGCTTGCATCAAGCCCCAAGACATTTCAGAGCTGTCTGGAAGAGATTTATAATAGTCACTCAAAGGAACTAAACATCAAATGAGTGAAGGATGGGGATGTGGAAGGACAAGCTCAATAGTATATATGTCTGAAACTGATAGTACAGATGGACAACGATCTGATCCTGCATTTGCAAAAGGAAAGAACAGGCTAGTTTGCTTTTGGGGAATTGCAAAACACTTTTCACTGACCCCAAGTTTTCCAGCAAAGGCACGTGTTTTCAGTGTATAAAGATATAGAAAATAACAATGTGATTTTTATCGGGGCTGTATTAGTCATTGCAAGAGAATCAGAAAAAGGCTTCATGTAAGAAGTAATGCTTGGGGAAAAAAAAAAAGAAGTAATGCTTGAGCTAAAACTTGAAGGAAGTTAGGGATTCTGAGAGGCAGAAGAAATGAGGAGGAAATGTATTGCAGGAATGGGGGGTGATGGTTTGTACAGAGCTGTGGAGGAGGAATGTCCTGGAAGGATAAAAGCCAGAAACTTTGTAAAGTAAGAAAGCTAGATTGACTGGACCGGTGTTATCAAATTCAGATAGATATGGCATCCGTTAAACCATCTACAAGTATACCTACAGGTAGGACTTAGGTTGACTTAGAAAACCATTATTACTATTATCTTTGTTCTATTATATTTTCTTTTAAACTATAATAAATAAAATTATAATAAGTTACGTTTTGTTGTACTTTATTTTGTTAAATATTTCACAATTACATTTTAATATAGTTTGAATTACATTTTAGACTGTTGTGTTGTTTGACACCTCTGGCACCTGGATTATTGAGGATATGAATAAAAGTCATCTGTATTAATCCTGGAAAGTCAAATTGGAACTTGGTTGTGAAGTTCTTTAAATGCCAAACAAGCATTATTGAAGAACAAAGTGACCTTAGTTTAGTATTATAGTTGTGTATAGGATGGTTTGAAGAGGAGAGTACTGGAAATAGGTAGGCTAATTTGGAAGCTCTTGGTATAATTCAGGTGAGAGGTGAGGAGGTTCTAAAATAATGTGGTAGTTTGTGAGTGGAGTGAAGACAGTTGAGAGATGTGGAGGTAAAATTGACAAGCCTGGGCAATTAATTAGATATATCATCTATAGGGAGAATGAAAAGGCAAGGTTAACTCCAAGGTTGTGAACCCAGCGATTGGAAAGATGGTGGATAAAAATAAGGAAGGTCAGGAGTGGGGGTTGAGAGGAAAGATAATGTTTATTGATTGATTGATTGTTTTGAATGGAGCTTTTGAAATGCCTATGGGACAGCAGTAAAAAAAAAAAGTATAATAAGCAGTTTGTGATGTGTTTCTGGAGCTCAGGAGACTAGGGCTAGATATATTGATTTGTGTAGAGATGATAATTAAACCTATGGGAACTAATGAGGTCAACCAGAGAGAGTGGAGAAAGAGAAAAAGGAGAGTTCTGTGAGCCTTGGGGTATACATATTTCTAGGGAGCATGAGATAAGGGTGATTCAGCCAAAGAGAGGTCAGAAAGATTAAGTAGACTAAGAATAGTGTCAGAATCAGAGTTGAGAGTATCCCAGAATGGTGGGTGGGTAATGTAAGATGCTGAAAAGAGGTCAAATAGGAGGAGGATTTGAGAAATTGCCATTTTATTTGGCAATTAAGAGAGATAAATCATTGGTGAGAGATATTGGAGAGAGATATATTTCAGTTGAGGGGTGAGGCTAGAAACCAGTTTGTTGCAAAGGTTGGAGAAGTAGAAGTAATGGACTGGAGATAATTTTTAAAGGCATTTGACTATATGAAAGGGAAAAGAGATATAAGATGTTAGCTTGAGGGGATAGAGAAATTTGTGTCAGTCTGGTCAAACATTAATTTTTCATAATTCCATAAAAATGATTTTTTATAAAATGAAGCATCAGAAGTTTGCTGTTAGCTCAGAAAATGAGATTGAGCTCCATATTACAATTGCTATTCAATTAAAATTTCCCTCTCTTTCCTGCCCCCATTTTCTTTTCTGAAAATGAATATGCTGTATTTTGCATTTGTCCTGTTAATTAGCATGAGTAAGGCACAGTAGATATCCTCACTGGAGGATTTATGAGAAAACATGGACTGGAGTCTTATAGCATCCACAGAAGATATGAATGGGCTTAAAAATGAGATCTTGAGCCCTTCTAAGTATCAAATGTCAAACATGATTATTTTACAAGCTAACTAAAGTTAGAAATGTAATGCTTTTTAATATTATTAAACTAACAAAATGACTTTACATTTGTAAAGGGATTTTAAAAGTATTCATAGTTTCTCAACGTTTTCCTCTCCTGCAAGAGAAAAATATTTCTCAGATTTTCAAATTTATTGCCAGTCTTTTCCTTTTTATCCCAACCACCAATTTTTAATGAATAAAAGTTGACCTCAAATTATGCATCAGATATATTCTTAAATATTTTGTGAGAGTGAATATTTATATGTTATGTTAATGAATTTCATTATATTATCCAAAAAGTGATCCCTCAGAGAATATTTTGACCTTGGTGACACAGATCTCACTGAAGGAATTCTTTACAATTTAA
>JAJPUD010027853.1:0-12646 GCA_023553655.1 Myrmecobius fasciatus | reverse complement strand
TTACGTGTCTGAGACCAGATTTGAACTCAGGTCCTCCTGACTTCAGGCCTGGTGCTCTATCCACTGCGCCACCTAGCTGCCCCATCTATTTCTTTTTCTAAAGTGGGACTATTTAATTAATTTATTTCCTCTCCTGTTAATCTGGGCAATCTATATTTTTGTAGATATTTCTCCATTTCCCTCAGGTTATCAAGTTTATTGGCATGAATTTGGTCAAAGTAACTCCTAATTATTGCTCTAATTTCCTCTTCATTGGTGGAAATTTCTCCTTTTTCATTTTTGAGAGTAACAATTTTATTTTCCTCTTTCCTTTTTGTAATCAAATTAATTAGTGGTTTATCTATTTTGTTGCTTTTACATAAAACCAACTTTTAGTTTTATTTTTTTTAATTCAATAGTTTTTAAATTTAATTTTATTAATCTCTCCTTTTATTTTTAGGATTTTAAGTTTGCTATTTGATTGGGGGTTTTAAATTTGTTCTTTTTCTAGCTTTTTTAGTTGCAAGCCCAATTAATTGATTTTCTCTTTCTCTATTTTATGCAAATAAGCATCTAGAGATATAAAATTTCCCCTTATTGCCACTTTTGCTGCATCCCACAAATTTTGGTATGTTGTCTCATTATTGTTATTCTCTTGGATGAAATTAGTAATTGTGTCTGTAATTTGCTGTTTCATCCATTCATTCTTTAGGATGAGATTATTTAGTTTCCAATTGCTTTTTGGTCTTTTATCTCTTGACCTTATATTGCATGTGATTTTTATTGCATCATGGTCAGAAAAAAAATGCATTTACTTTTTCTGCCTTCCTGCATTTGTTTTTGCATTTTTTATGTCCTAACACATGGTCAATTTTTGTATAAGTTCCACGAACCGCTGAGAAACAAGTAAACTCCTTTATGTCTCCATTTAATTCCTCCAAAGATCTATGATACCTAACTTTTCTAACATTTTGTTTACCTCCTTAACTTCTTTTTTATTTATTTTGTGTTGTGATTTATCTAGTTCTGAGAAAACAAGGTTGAGACCCCTCACTATTATAGTTTTGCTGTCTGTTTCTTCTTACCTCTCTCTTAACTTTTCCTCTAGGAATTTGGATGCTATACCACTTGGTGTATATATGTTAAGTATTGATATTGCTTCATTATCTATGGTACCCTTTAGTAAGATATAGTTCCCTACTTGTCTCTTTTAATTAGATCTATCTTTGCTTTTACTGTGTCTGAGATAAGGATTGCTATTCCTGCTTTTTTTGTTCACGGAAAGCATAATAGATTCTGCTCCAGCCCTTTATCTTCACCCTGTATGCATTATTATGTTTTAAATGTTTCTTGTAAACAGCCTATTGTTGGATTCTTGCTTTTAATCCACTCTGTTATCTGCTTCCACTTTATGGGAGAGTTCATTCCATTCACATTGACATTGAAAATAACTAATTCTGTATTTTCTGCCATCTTATTTACCCTAGGTTATGCTTTTCTCTTTCTATTCCCTTCCCCCCTCCCTAGTATTTTGCTTTTGATAACTACCTACTTCAAACAATCCTTCCCCTTTAGAGGCCCACCCTCTTTTTTACACCTTTCCCCTAATTCTGCTGTTTTTCCTTCTATTAGTCTTTCCCTTTCTTTTTCCCCTTTCCCTCCTATTTCCTTATAAGGTGGGACAAGTTTCTTTGTGATACAAAATATGTCCATTATTCTCTCAGAGTGAAATCTGATGAGATTACTAGTAACACAATGCTCATCCCCCTCCCTTTTTCCCCTCAATTATATTATGTTTTCTTTGCCTCTACATGTGAAGTAATTTCCCTTATTTTATGTCATTTTTCCTCTTCTTCCAGTGTTATCCCTTTTCTACCTCTAATTTCTTTTTCATATTATCATAATAGTCAAAATCATAATATCATAACAATTCTAATATCATAATAAAATCAACCCTCATTCTCTAAGTATATCTGTAACACAAATATAGTTCTCAAGAGTTTTTTTGTTTTGTTTTGTTTTGTTTTTCTTTTTATCTTTTTATGTTTCTATTGAGTTCTGTGTTTGGAGATTAAAATTTTTATTCAGTTCTGGTCTTTTAATTAGAAATAGGTGAAATTCACCTCTATCATTGAATGTCCACCTTCTCTCCTGAAAGATAATGCTCATTTTAGCTGCATAGCTTATTCTTGTCTGTAATCCCAGTACCTTTGTTTTTTGGAATATCAGATTCATGGCCATTTGATCCTTTAAGGTGGAAGCTGCTACATCCTGGGTTATCCTCATTATGGCTCCTCAGTATTTAAATTGTTTCTTTCTGGCTGCTTGCAATATCTTTTCCTTGGTACCCTAGTTCTGAAATTTAGCCACAATATTCCTTGGGGATTTAATTTTGGGGTTTCTTTCAGGAGGTTATTGTTTATATAGTTATTTTTCCTTCTGATTCTAAAATATCAGGGCAGTTTTCTTTTATGATTTCCTGTAAAATGATATTGAGGTTCTTTTTTTCATCATGGCTTTCAGGAAGCCCTATAATCCTTATATTGTCTTTCCTAGATCTATTTTCCAGGTCAATTGTTTTTCCTAGGAAATATTTCATATTTTATTCTATTTTTTCATTTTGTTGTTTTTGTTTGACTAATTCTTGAAGTCTTGTTGAGGTTTTCACTTTTATTTGTTCAATTCTAATTTTTAATGTCTTATTTTTTTCAATTACTCTTTTTAGCTCTTTTTGCAATTTCCCAATTATATATTTTTTGTTCATTTCATTCTTTTTCCATTCTTTTTGCAATGATCTCATTTCATTTCCCCATATTTCTTCTAACTCCTAAGATCCTTTATGCAATTTTCAAAGAAAGCCTTGTGACATGGGGTCCAGCTTATGTGTCTCTTTGGGGCTTTTTCTGAAGTTTCTTTACCTTTAGGGACCTCAGGATTTGAGGTCTGTTCTTCCCTCTCTCCATAAATGCTGTCTATAATGAGAGTATTTTTTTTTGTTTTTTTTATTCATTTTTTTAAAGATGTGAAGTCTGTTCAAGTCAAAGGAGGGACAGCTGCTTTAATTTGCCCTGGGGCAGTTCCACTGATAGAGTTATTTCAAGTACTGGGCAGTTCTGATGATTGATTGATTGATTGATTTAGGGTGCTGTGTAATGGCAGCTAGGTCAGTGCTGTTCAGGGGTTCAATGATTCACAATCTACCCCCCCCCACAAAACACAGATCTGCTAAACCACCTTCTTACAATCAGGACAGATTGACCGAAGAGGCCCATAGTAAATTCCCCAGGTGTGTGGAAGCCTCAACATTAAGATTCCTGCTCCAGCTCCCTGCGCCAGCTCCCTGCTCCAGTTTCCCAGTGCTGCAAGTTGGGTTTGGCAGACCACCTCCCCTGCACAATTGAAACAGAGCTGTTTTGAAGTTCTTCCAGGGTATCTTCTTCCAAAATGTGTTGTAATGGAGATATTATGGATTCTGTGACTTCAAAACCAGTCTAGAGGCTTCATATGCTGATGGTTTGAGGGAAGGTTAGAGGAGGTTACAGAGACTCTTGTCTGATCTCCACCATCTTGTCTCTACCCTTGGAAGTCCCCATAGCAGAAAAATTTAACACCACAAATCTCCCTTAGAGCCAATAAAAACAAACAAACAAACAAAATGAACGAGAAGAACAGAATTTGGAAAACAAAAGCATATTAGACATTCTAGATTACCTTAACTAGTATTTACAAGCAAAAGTTAAAGGGTTAAAATTGATACTCAAAGCATAAATAAGAAAACCATTTTCTAATCAAAAACATAAGAATAGAAGTTTATGAAGTAGAAATTCATAGGAGAGAGAAGACCTGAAGAAGGTAGATATAGGAAATTCCTGGTCTTGTTTATGGGCACAAGAAATTCAAAACAATAAAATCATAAATTGAATCAAAAGAGAAAAGGAGAACTTGTGCTCAAATAAATTAATGAATGGCAAAGAAGTTGTTTAAAGGGAGATGACTAAAACTCTAGCTTTTTTATAGTATTAGAAAGCAACCAGAGTTCCATACATATTGACTCAAATGATTCCAAATTGCTCATAAATTGGAAAAAAGCCCTTTATTATCTTTCTCACAAATACGTTTTATTTACAGCTTTCTTGATAGAAGAGATCACATCTTTCTATTAGAAATTAATATGCCAATAACCATTCTAGATGTAGCTCAGTTGCTTGCTTATACATCTTAAATAAATTCAATTTTAATCACTGAAATAAACTATGAATTATAAACATAGATTATAAACTGTAAAATTATATACATGCTTACATATACAAATATAATGTATGCATATGCAAATATATGCATACTTATGGAGTACATTTCAATTTGTTCATGGAAGGCTTTCAAGGGTTTTTTTTTTTTTTTTCCCTGATATCATCCTTCTCATCATTTACCAACAAACAATAATATTCTGTCACAAATACATACCATAGTTTATTGAGCCATCCCTCAGTTGGCTGGGCATTCCTTCAATTTCATTTTTTTGCCCTGAGAAGAGAGCTCCTATGAGTATTTTTTGTACATATAGGTAATTTTCCTTTTTTCTTTATTTTTATCCAAATTGTTTTTGGTATTCATGCTTAGTAATGATATTTTTAGGTCAAAGGATATGCATAGATTAAAAGACCCTTTGGGAACAGAACATAACTTTTTATTTATCAATGGGGCAGGGCTCTTATTAATTAGATTCAGTTCCCTCTATATTTGAGAAATGAGGCCTTAGAGAAATTTGCTTTGAATTATTTTTTTTTTATTATTACTATTGCTAATTGTATTCTCCCCATATATTCTCTCTATCTCCTTTCACCCTATCCCTCCTCAAAAGTGTTTTACTACTGACTATGCCATCCCCTAATATGCCCTCTCTTTTATCACCCTTCTCCTTTCCTATATCCTATTTCCCTCCTATTTTCCTTCAGGATAAGATAGTTTTCTATTCCCCTAATGAGTATGAATTTTATTTCTTATTAGATCCAATTCTGATGAAAGTAAGGTTGACTCACTCCCCTTCTCCTCCCCTTTTTTCGCTCTAGTGTAAAAACTTTTTCTTGCCAATTTTTTATGACAGATAATTTGCAGTTCTCTCTTTCTCTCAATATATTCCACTCTTACCCCTTTATTTGATCTTCCTTTGAAAAAAAGATACCATCCCTTCATTTTTGACTCACACCTGTTGTCTATATTATATATCCCTTCTGTCATGGTAATGAGAAAGTTCTAATGAGTTACAAGTATCATACTCCTATGCAGAAATGTAAACAGATAAACCTTATTAAGTCCCTTAACAATACTACTTTTCTAATTATTTCTTTATGCTTTTTTAGAGTCCTGTATTTGAAGAACAAATTTTCCATTTTGCTCTGGTCTTTTTCTCATGAATGTCTGAAAATCCTCTATTTCATTGAATGACCAAATTTTCCTCTGAAGGATTATACTTAGTTTTGTTGGGTAGGTGATTCTTGTTTGTAATCCTAATTTCATCACTCTTCAGACTGTCATATTGTCATATTCCAAGCCTTTCACTCTGGTAGAAGCTGCTAAATGTTGTGTTGTACTGACGATTGCTCCACTATACTTGAACTGCTTCTTTCTGGATGCCTGCAATAATTCCTCTGCTCTGGGAGTTCCAGAATTTGTCTATAATATTCTGGGGAGTTTTCATTTTGGGATCTATTTCAGGAAGTAATCAGTGGTTAATTTCAATTTTTCTTTTACCCTCTGGTTTTAGAATATCAAGACAATTTTCCTTGATAATTTCTTGAAAGATGATGTCCAGACACTTTTTTTTGGATCATGACTTTCAGGAAGACCAATAATTTTTAAGTTATCTTTCCTAGAATATTTTCTAGGTCAGTTGTTTTTCCAATGAGATATTTCACATTTCCCCCCATTTTGGTTTTTTCTTGTATATTGATTTTTCATTAAGTCATTAGTTTCCATTTACTCAATTCTATTTTTTAAGGAATTATTTCCTTCAGTGAGCTTTTTTACTTCCTTTTCCAATTGGCCGATTTTGTTTTTTAAGTCATTCTTCTAAACTTTTTATATTTCTTTTTGTATATTTCTTTATTCTTTCCGTAATTTTTATGCTATCTCTCTTACTTGATTTTCAAAGTTTTTGTGGGCTTTCCATGGCCAGAGCCCAATTCTTATTTTTCTTGGTGGCTTTGGTTGTAGAAGCTTTGACTTTGCTATCATCTTCTGAATGTATATTTTGATCTTCTTTGTCATCATAGGAACTTTCAAGGGTCAGAAGCTTTGTTTTTGTTATCTGCTCCTTTTCCTAGCCCATTACTTTTTAACTTTTTGTTAAAATAGAGCTCTTTATCCATGGTGTAGGGTACACTGTCCCAAACTTCAGGGGTTTTGTGCAACTATTTTCCAAAATCGTTCTAGGAATCTGACCACAATCACTCTTTTCTGTTCTGATCTAACCATTCTTAAGAGCAATTTGAAACTATAGCCAAAAGGGCTATAAAACTGTGCATACCATTTTACTTAGCAGTGCCTTTACTGGATCTAGGTCTGCATCCAAATAAAATCATAAAGGAAAGAAAAGGAGCCACATGTACACAAATTATTGTAGCAGCTCTTTTCGTGGTGGCAAAGAATTGGAAAATGAGTAAATGCCCATCAATTGGGGAACGGCTGAATAAATTATGGAATATGAAAGTAATGGAATATCTTTGTTCTATAAAAATGATGAACAAGCTGATTTTAGAAATGCCTAGAAAGATACACAGATTGATGCAGAACAAAACAAGTAGAACCAAAAATACATTGTACACAGTAACAGTAAGATTGTGCAATGATCAGCTGCGATTGAGATAGTTCTGATCAGTGGTTCAATGATCCCAGGCAAATCCAATAAATTTTGAATAGAAAACTCTATCTTGGTCCAGAGAAAGAACTATGGAGATTAACTGTAAATCAACACATGTTATGTTCAATTTTTTTCTTTTTATTGTTTTTCCCCTCATGGTATTTCCTTTTTGTTCTGATTTTTCTTTCCTAACATCGTTCTTAAATAAATGAGTATTAGAAATATATATATACATATATAACCAGGGGAAAAAAAACAAGAAAACAAGAAAAAAAATCAGGTCACAGAAAACTTGATTTAATTTGATATAATATGACACTTGAATGGAATAAGCTGAATGAAGAACCCTCATAAGAATGCAACACAAACCTATGCCCTACTTTTCACTTGAAGCTTTTTAATAACAAGTTGTGTTAGCATATCTTAGAGAAGCATATTTCTTTTCCCTCTGTCCTTTTCACCACATCAGCATTAAATTTCTAATATGGTAAAGAGTGTGTCATTGATTAGTATCATTAACTTATTGTTGTTAGCCTTTCCATGGATATTTTACTTAATCTCTGGGTAGATTGCTACATTTAGAGTGTGAGCCTGGACTTTCAGTCAATGGGAGAAAAGGTCAGAAGGGATTGGAGAAATTCTGTCCAATGGCTATATAATTCACTCTTTTCAGTATATACTTTGCACTTCCCTACTTGTCTGATGGGAGTTGCCCTTTCTCAAAATATGAAATGAATCTTTTTCTTTTTCTACCTTGAGAGTGTCTGATTTCAATAGGGTAGAGGTTGTTGCTGTCCCACACACTTTTATATATTCAAAATGTATTTATATATTTATATAATATAATAAAACATATGAGAAGAAATATACTATGTGAAAATTGTGAAATATATAACAACATTTCAAAAGTATTATAGCAAAAATTTGTATTATATTTTAAAAATAGAGTCTTTCACCTTAAAGAAGTGACAGAAAAAATTAATATTTCCTGGTCAAGAAAAATAAAAGTAAAGAAAATTAATATCAAATAATAAAAAGTCACAAACATGAATACTTCTGTAACAAACATATTACTTTCTTATGAAAAAGTTAAACAGATAACAAATATAGTCATGGAATTTTTCTTTCTTTTTTTTTATTAGAAGAACATATGCATGGGTAATTTTTCAACTTTGACCCTTGCAAAGTTTTCTGTTAAAAATCTTTTCCTCCTACCTCCACCCCCTCCCCCAGATAGCAGGAAGTCTAATACATGTTAATTATGTTAAATACTTGACAAATCGAATATACGTATACATATTTTCACATATCATTGCTGGGCAAGAAAAATCCTATCTACAATTAAAAAAAAAGAAAGGAAACACAATGCAAACAAACATCAATAGAGAACATGAAAATGTTATGGTGTGGTCCACATTTCACATCCCTCTCTCTGGGTGTATATGGCTTTCTTCAGTGAACAATTGGAGGTGGTTTGAAACATTTCATTGTTGAAGAGAGCCACGTCCATCAGAATTGATCATCATATAGTACTGTTGTTGCCGTGTATAATGATCTCCTGGTTCTGCTCATTTCACTCAGCATCAGTTCATGCAAGTCACTCCAGGCCTCTCTGAAATCATCCTGCTGGTTGTTTCTTATATAACAATAATATTCCATAATATTCATATACCATAATTTATTTATTCAGCCATTCTCCAATTGATGGGCATCCATTCAGTTTCCAGTTTCTAGCTACTACAAAAAGGGCTACCACAAACATTCTTGCACATGTGGGTCCCTTTCCTTCCTTTAAGATCTCTTTTGGAATATAACCCCAATAGAAACACTGCTGAGACAAAGGGTAGGCACAGTTTGGTAACATTTTGAGCATAGTTCCAAATTCTCTCCAGAATGGTGGGATCTGTCCACAGTTCCACCAAAATTGTATCAGTGTCCCAGTTTTCCCACAACCCCTCCAACATTCGTCATTACCTTTTCCTGTCATTTTAGCCAATCATTCAGCTGTGTAATAATATTTCAGAGTTATCTTAATTTGCATTTCTCTGATCAATAGTGATTTGGAGCATTTTTTCATATAACTAGAAATAATTTTAATTTCATCATCTGAAAATTGTCTGTGCATATCCTTTGACCATTTATAGATTGGAGAATGGCTTAAATTCTTATAAATTTCAGTCAATTCTCTCTATATTGTAGAAATGAGACCATTATCAGAACTCTTAAATGTAAAAAGTGATTTTCAAATTTATTGCTTTCCTCTCATTCATTTTGTTTATAGTAAAACTTTTGAACTTAATATAATCAAAATTATCTATCTGGTGTTCAATTAAGAATTCCAGTTCTTCCTTGGACACAAAATCCTTCTTCTCTACAGGTCTGAGAGGTAAACTATCCTATGTTCCTCTAATTTGTTTATAATATCACTCTTTATGTCTAAATCATGAAGCCATTTAGTTTTTATCTTGGTATGTTGTATTAGGTGTGGGTCAATACCTAATTTCTTCCATGCTAGGTTTTGTCAAATAGTGAGTTTTTATCTCAAAACCTGGGGTCTTTGGGTTTATCAAACACTAGATTGCTATAGTTATTGCCTAGTTTGTCCTGTGATCCTATCCTATTCCACTGATCAAGTACTCTATTTCTTAGTCAGTACCAAACAGCTTTAATGACCGCCGCTTTATAATATAGTTTTAGATCTGGCATAGCTAGGCCACCTTCATCGGCATTTTTTTTTTCATTAATTTCCTTGATAAGATGGCGACCTGCAGACAGCGTTTTCTGTGAGCTCCTGAGAACTTCCCTCAGACCCAGACAAATTGAGCCTTGGAACTGGTTTTGGAGTGAGGGCTCCACCAAACACTTGGACTACAAAGCACTTCTATCAACAATCTATTTTGAAAAAACTCCGGAGAAGGTTAGCCTCAGGGGAAATCAGCCATTGGTCGGGATCAGACGCCAGCTGGGGCGGAAGTCAGGGCTGCGATAGAGGGGCAGATTTTAGGCACCCAGGAAGCCCCTGGGAGACGCCTGGGCCACTTTGCTCTGCTTGCGAGCAGGTGCTTTGGCAGATCTGCCTTTGGTAAAGGGTGGATTGAGAGCAGCTGAAAGCATGGTCCTAGTGAAGATCTAGCCCAACCAGCCTCAGACCAGAAGTCAACTGAGCAAACTTCCACAGGGCAAATAAAAACTGCTGCAGTATTCCCTGCTGGTGACTGATACCTCAACTCAAAAGCATCAGTAAAAAGGAGAAGAGAGCTCTTACCATAGACAGCTTTTATGGAGAAAAAGTAGAGACATCCCCAGATCTTGAGATTCTGAAAACAATCCCAGATGAAGCCACAAAGGCAGACTTAAGTTGGTCTCCCTTCCAGAAGGCTTACCTGGAAGATTGCATTAAGAATTTCAAAAGAGAGCTAGAAGAAGAATGGGAAATAAATTGAGATCAGTGCAACAGAGATATCAAAAACTGGAAAATAGGACTGGTGAATTGAAAAAAGACAACAATTCACTGAAAAATAAAACTGGCAAAATGGAAAAAGAATGCATTCAATCAAGAAATTCAATTGGCCAGCTACAAAAGGAGCTAAAAAAGATAACTGAAGAAAATAATACTTTAAAAATTAAAATTGAACAAATAGAAGTAAATGCCTCAATAAGACTTCAAGAATCAGTCAAACAAAAACAAAAAAATGAAAAAAATAGAAGAAAATATGAAATATCTCCTAGGAAATACAACTGACTTGGAAAACAGATCCAGGAGACACAATCTAAGGATTATCGGACTCCGTGAATGCCACGATGAAAAAAAGAACCTTGATGTTATCTTCCAGGAAATCATGAAAGAGATTGCCAAAAAAAAAGTTTGAGAATCAGAAGGCAAAATTGGCATTGAAAGAATTCACCGATCACCTCCTGAAAGAGACCCCAAAATTAAAACCCCAAGGAATATCGTGGCCAAAATTCAGGATCATCGCACCAAGGAAAAGATTCTGCTAGCAGCTAGAAAGAAACAATTCAAATACCGAGGATCAATAATTAGAATCACACACGATCTGTCAGCCTCCACATTAAAGGACTGAAGGGCCTGGAATCAGATATTCCAAAAGGCAAAAGAACTTGGATTACAGCCAAGAATAAGTTATCCAGCTAGAATGAGCATCATCTTCCAGGGAAAAAAAGATACAGGAGAATTTCACCTATTTCTAATGAAAATACCAGATCTGAACAAAAAATTTGACCTCCAAATAGAAAACTCAAGAGAAGCAAAAAAAGGTTAAAAGGAAAACTCTTGAGAACTATATTCCCACTATAGGTATCCTTTAAAGAATGGGGGTATAATTTGATTTTTCTTTGATAATAATGGAAAAGAAATTAGAGGTGGAAGGGATACCATACTGAAAAAGAAAAAGGTGGGGGAGGAGGCAAAATAAAGCAAAAATAAAGGAGGTAAAATAAGGCAAAATCTCATAAAGAGATATAGAAAATCTAATATAATTGAGGGAAAAAAGGGAGGGCGATGAGTATTGTGTAAACCTTACTCTCATTAGATTGGACTCTAAGAGAGTATATCAGACACATTTGGCTTCAAAGAAAGGCCTGACCCTCCTTGTGGGAAGGTGGGAGGGAAAGGAGTAAAGGAAAGGGATAGACTAATAGAAAGATTAGGGGAAAGGTATAAAGGGGAGGGAGGGACTCTAAAGGGGAGATGACTATTGTTTGGAGGTGGTCATCAAAAACAAAGTACTGAGGAATGAGGAAGGGAGAGAGGGGAAAGGGAAGAGAAAATCATAACTCTGGGTAAATAAGATGGCAGGGAATACAGATATAGTTATTTTAACTGTGAATGTGAATGGGATGAACTCTCCCATAAAACGGAAGCAGGTAAGAAACTGGATTAAAAGCCAAAATCCTACAATATGTTGTTTAAAAGAAACACATCTAAAACATAGAGATACATACAGAGTGAAGGTAAAGGGCTGGAGCAGAATCTTCTATGCTTCAGGTGAACAAAGAAAGGTAGGGGTAGCAATCCTTATCTCAGATCAAGTAGAAACAAAAATAGATTAAAATAAAAGAGATAAGGAAGGAAACTACATTTTACTAAAGGGTTCCATAGACAATGAAGCGGTATCAATACTAAATATATATGCACCAAGTGGTATAGCATCGAAATTCCTAGAGGAGAAACCAACAGAGATGCAAGGAGAAATAGACAGTAATACTATACTAGTGGGAGATCTCAACCTTGCTCTCTCAGAATTAGATAAATCAAATCACAAAATAAATAAGAAAGAGGTTAGGGAGGTAAATAAAAGGCTAGAAAAGTTAGGTATGATAGATCTCTGGAGGAAATTGAATGGTGATAGAAGGGAGTATACTTTTTTCTCAGGGGTTCATGGAACTTATACAAAAATTGATCATGTGTTAGGGCATAAAAACCTAAAAATCAAATGCATAAAGGCAGAAATACTAAATGCATCCTTCTCAGATCATGATGAAATAAAACACATGTAATATAAGGCCAGGAGAAAACAGACCACAAGTTAATTGCAAATTAAATAATCTAATCCTGTGAAAAGGGTGAAAGGGCAAATTATAGACACAATCGAAAATTTCATCCAGGAGAATAACAATAATGAGACAACATACGAAAATTTGTTGGACACTGCTAAAGCGGTTATAAGGGGTAATTTTATATCTCTAGATGCTTACTTGCATAAAACAGAGAAAGAGAAGATCAATGAACTAGGCTTACAATTAAAAAAGCTAGAAAAAGACCAAATTAAAAACCCTCAATTAAATACC
>JAJPUD010027852.1:596-15179 GCA_023553655.1 Myrmecobius fasciatus | reverse complement strand
TAAGAGTTGGTTTTATGAAAAAACCAACAAAATAGATAAGCCTTTAGTTAATTTGATTAGAAAAAGGAAAGAGGAAAATCAAATTGTTAGTCTCAAAAATGATAAGGGAGAACTTTCCTCCAATGAAGAGGAAATTAGAGTAATAATTAGGAGTTTTTTTGCCCAACTTTATGCCAATAAATTTGATAATCTAAATGAAATGGTGGAATATCTACAAAAATATAGATTGCCTAGGTTAACAGAAGAGGAAATAAATTATTTAAATAGCCCCATTTTGGAAAAAGAAATAGAACAAGCTATTAATCAACTCCCTAAGAAAAAATCTCCAGGGCCAGATGGATTTACATGTGAATTTTACCAAACATTCAAAGAACAATTAATCCCAATACCATATAAACTATTTGAAAAAATAGGAAAAGAAGGTGTACTACCAAATTCCTTCTATGACACAGATATGGTGCTGATAGCTAAACCAGGTAGGGAGAAAACTGAGAAAGAAAACTATAGACCCATTTCCCTAATGAATATTGATGCAAAAATTTTAAATAAGATTTTAGCAACGAGATTACAGAAAGTTATCCCCAGGATAATACAACATGACCAAGTAGGATTTATACCTGGAATGCAGGGCTGGTTCAATATTAGGAAAACTATTAGCATAATCAATTATATCAATAACCAAATGAACAAAAACCATATGATTATCTGAATACATGCAGAAAAAGCCTTTGATAAAATCCAACACCCATTCCTATTAAAAACACTGGAGAGTATAGGAACAAATGGGCTTTTCCTTAAAATGATTAGTAGTATCTACTTAAAACTTTCAGCAAGCATCATATGTAATGGAGTCAAACTAGAACCATTCCCAATAAGATCAGGAGTGAAACAAGGCTGCCCACTGTCACCATTATTATTTAATATTGTCTTAGAAATGTTAGCTTTGGCAGTAAGAGAAGAAAAAGAGATGAAAGTAATTAGAGTAGGTAATGAGGAAACTAAATTATCACTCGTTGCAGATGACATGATGACATATGTAGAGAACCCTAAAGAATCAACTAAAAAACTACTAGAAACAATTCACAACTTTAGCAAAGTTGCAGGATAGAAAATAAATCCACATAAATCATCAATACTTTTATATATTACCAATAAAGTTCAACAGCAAGAGATACAAAAAGAAATTCCATTCAAAATAACTGTTGATAGTATAAAATATTTGGGAATTTATCTGCCAAGGGAAAGTCAGGAACTATATGAACTAAACTACAAAACATTTTCCACACAAATAAAATCAGACCTAGTCAATTGGAAAAACTTTAAATGCTAATGGGTAGGCTGAGTGAATATAATAAAAATGACAATACTACCCCAACTAATTTACTTATTTAGTGCCATACCAATCAAACTCCCAAGAAATTATCTTACAGATCTAGAAAAATTTGTAGCAAAATTCATTTGGAAGAACAAAAGGTCAAGAGTTTCAAGAGAATTAATGAAAAAAAAAAGGCTGATGATGGTGGACTTGCTGTACCAGATCTAAAACTATATTACAAAGCAGCGGTCATCAGAAGCATTTGGTACTGGCTAAGAAATAGAGTAGTCGATCAGTGGAATAGGATCGAATCACAAGACAAACCAGGCAATAACTATAGCAATCTAGTCTTTGATAAACCCAAAGACCCCAGCTTCTGGGATAAGTACTCACTATTTGACAAAAACTGGGAAAATTGGAAACTAGTGTGGAAGAAATTAGGGCTTGACCCACATCTAACACCACATACCAAGATAAGATCTAAATGGGTTCATGATCTGGATATAAAGAGTAATACTATAAGTAAATTAAAGGAACGTAGTACAGTTTACCTCTCAGACCTATGGAGATGGAATAAATTTATGTCCAAAGAAGAACTGGAACTCTTAATTAAAAACCAGATAGATAATTTTGACTATATTAAGTTAAAAAATTTTTGTACAAACAAAACCAATGCAGTCAAGATTAGGAGGGAAGCAATAAATTGGGAAATCATCTTTACATTTAAGGGTTCTGATAAAGGTCTCATCTCTAAAATATATAGAGAATTGTCTCATATTTATAAGAATTCAAGCCACTCTTCAATAGATAAGTGGTCAAAGGATATGAACAGACAATTTTCAGAGGATGAAATTCAAACTATTTGTAGTCATATGAAAAGGTGCTCCAAATCACTATTGATCAGAGAAATGCAAATCAAGACAACCCTGAGGTACCACTACACACCTGTCAGATTGGCTAAAATGACAGGAAAAGTTAATGATGATTGTTGGAGGGGATGTGGGAGGGCTGGGACACTGATGCATTGTTGGTGGAGCTGTGAATGGATACAGCCATTCTGGAGAGCAATTTGGAACTATGCTCAAAAAGTTATCAAACTGTGCATACCCTTTGACCCAGCAGCATTTCTTTTGGGCTTGTATCCCAAAGAGGTCATAAAGGAAGGAAAAGGCCCCACATGTGCAAGAATGTTTGTGGCAGTCTTTTTTGTAGTGGCTAGAAATTGGAAACTGAATAGATGCCCTTCAGTTGGAGAATGGCTGAATAAATTACGGTATATGAATACTATGGAATATTATTGTTCTGTAAGAAATGGCCAGCAGGACGATTTCAGAGAGGCCTGGAGAGACTTGCATGAACTGATGCTGAGTGAAATGAGCAGAACCAGGAGATCATTATATACGGCAACAACAATACTATATGACGATCAATTCTGATGGGCATGGCTCCCTTTAACAATTAAATGTTTCAAACCACTTTCAATTGTTCACTGAAGAAAGCCATATACAACCAGAGAGTGGGATATGAAATGTGGACCACAACATAACATTCTCATACTCTTGATTGATGTTTGCTTACATTGTGTTTCCTTTATCTGATATGTCTTTTGTGTAGATAAGATTTTTCTTGCACAACAATGATAAGTTTGGAAATATGTATACATATATTCGATTTGTCAAGTATTTTAACATAATTAATATGTAGTGGATATCCTGCCATCTAGGGGAGGGGAGGGGAGTTGGGGGGAAAATTGTTACAGAAAGCTTTGTAAGGGTTAATGTTGAGGAATTACCCACACATATGTTATACAAATATTTAAAAAAAAAGAATATTGAAGATTAGGGGCAGCTAGGTGGTGCAGTAATTAGAGCACCAGCCCTGAAGTCAGGAGGACCTGAGTTCAAATCTGGTCTCAGACACTTAACATTCCCTAGCTGTGTGACTCTGGGCAAGTCACTTAACCCCAATTGCCTCAGCAAAAAAGCAAAAAAAAATATTGAAGATTGTCTTTACATATGATTGAGGAAAAATATTACACATAAAAAATACTGTCTTCCCCTTATTGATTATTTCAAATTTGTACTCTATATAGCTCATTTATTCATCATTGCATGCACTTAATCTTTTTCACTAGGCTAAGCTCTTTGAGAACACAGATGTTTTGTTTTCTTTTGTATCCCTAGTACTTGGTCCAATGCCTGGCACAAAGCCGGTGTTTAGTAAATGCTATTCAGTAAGTCAAGATGTACAAGTCAAGGGTTAAATTTGAAATCTAAGCAGCAGAAATAGAAAAATGGGTAATTGGTAGAATAGAAAATTGCTGTATTTCTGCTATCTATAAACTTAATAAACATGCATCACTAGTAAATCGCATTTTAGCTCCCAGGGGATCTCCTGCTCCAGAGCCCCTAGTCAGAGAGAGAATCAGCACAGAAAAATCAGGCAGCCGGGCTAAGAGAAATAGTTGCTACTAATTTTCTCACCCTTTGGCTAAGTTTTCAAGAAGAAAATCTGCCTCTACTAAGGAAAGAACTGCAGAGGGAGATAGTAATATTTTGATTCAGGGACATTGTAATCAAAGCTACAAGGCAAACCAAGTCATCAATAAAAAAGTGAAATTTGTAGAAATCAGATCAGGTCCAGAACACTCAGGAAATCTACAGGGAGAGGGTGAGAGCTACAAGTGAATTTACACTGATTATTTTCAGTGGTTTCAAGCTGGGGAAGAGAGGATCTCTTTCCCATCTATCTCCTGGACATGGCATTTAACTGAACAAGCTTTCTGGAGCCTATAATTCTAGCCCTGTACCCAAGAGGAATATCCTCTTATATTCTCTTGGCTGATCCAGATGCAATTTGCTAGAGGACATGATGAGCAATCAGAAAGAACTTATGGGTCCCCTAAACAATATCAAAATCATTTGGGCAATTCATCATCATTTTGGTCCTGGCATTTCTGTGGTTCTAGAGGCTTCACTTGTCGAGAGCTGTACTAAAATGTTGATCCTCCTAACTTCTCATTCCAGTTCAGGGAAAAGTTACTTAGGGAGGAGCAGTTTCTGATTATTTAGAAAGTTAGGCTCTATATTTTGTTTCATTTGTTATGATTTTGCCTAATTCCCACAGCTCTACTTTCATGCTTATCCAGCATGGCTTAGCAATGAGGGGCTGAAAAATAAAGAAACAGATGCTATCATTTTGCCAGGTTTGGTTTTGTTTTATTTTTCATTTTATTGCTCTAAACACAATTCTTTCCAGGATAATGATCAGTACTTTTAGTCATCTATCTAGACTACATAGGTGTAAATTGTTAAGCAGGAGATTCTTGTTGTTTTTTCTTCATTTTTAAAGAGGACCAATGGCATCATAGGATGATGTCTTTACTTATCTGTGAATTGCATTTAAGCAAAGCAAAGCTGCACAGTGGTCAACCTCACTCTCTCTTCCAGAGATGCAGTGAAATGATTGTGATGTCTGACCAAGTTCTAAGCACTCCACAGCACCTGCTTCAGCCTCTTCATGGCTGTTGGAACAAATTGTTCTCATCCTCTCATTCTGCTGGAGGAAATCTTCACATGTTAGGGGTAGACACCTTACTCACCAATAGGTTTGGGACCCATCAGGTACCCTTAAACTGGTTTAGCCTATCTGACAAGAAGGTTTTACTGAGATGTGGCTTCTTGGAGCCCCAGGTAAGATTTGAGTGACAAGTAGATACCAAAGGCATTTGAATAGCCCTGTAAAAAGCTTAGCAAGATCTCACACCAGAGGTACTAATCCTCTCTGGACACCCCATATGTTCCTGCAGAAAATTGTGGGAGTAAAGGGAAAGATTCTAGGAACAGAAGTCAGGAGACCAGGCTTCTAATCCCTGATATATGTTTTATTTTTGTGTTTGTATTTTCAGTAGCTGATGAAGAGCAGGGCACATAATAAGTATGTAATAAATGCTTGTTACGTGATTGATCTATCAGTAGCTTGCTATGATATATATGCTTTGGGAAAGTCATGTTGTAGGAGTTCAAGATAGAAGGAACTTTAAGCTGGAAGGATTATGTTTAAATACCTTTTGTACTACATTTGTAGTACATATTGTATGATCTTATGATGAAGTCCTGGAGAATTAAGTCAGCATTAACAGAGAAAGCCTGGGTTTTGATAGAATTGTAATACTCCCTGATTTAAGCAAGAAGGGCACTGATGGTATCATCTCAGCCTTAAGTAAGCCTTTTGGTCTTAAGTAGGCTTTTTGTGGACTTTTGATTATAGTCCCACCTCAGGTGGGGGTCTCTAGATCTTTACTTATCCAACCAGAAATCCAAGTCAGACCCTCCGATACTATATTTCCCTTATAAAAATCTGCCTATGGTATAGATCTTTGCTAAATTCCTTTTAGGGTTAGACTGCCATAGTGTCCCACCTGATAGTTCCTTTCTCCTTGTTTCAGCTAGCTCTCTTAGGGTTCTAAATTCCTTTTAAGGTTAGCCCACCAATCAATGGTATAGTCCCCTTCCCCTACTAACCTCTCTTTTAGAGTAAAATGCTAAACTTTCCTATGGATTCAGCCTGCCAATCAATGGTATACTTCCACTTCATGGCTTATTCCTTTTAATGGTGTCTTCTTTCTGGTTAATTAAGAGTTCCATTGGAAACTTATCTTTCTCCTTGGTAATTGTTAAAACCCCTTTCCTTACTAACTCCTGTGTTAATTCTCATAATAATTAACAAAACTTTGTAACTTGTGATAGATGTCTTATCATGGTTGCTCCATATCATGAACTGAATCTCTATTATGCTATTTTTATATAATATTCTTTTTACAATTTATTGTTCTTCTGAATCTCTTTCATATTAACCACTCCTTGGATAAGAGAGTCATTCTAAAGGCTCATGGTCAAAAAATGATCGAGTTGCACTGAGTGACTTCTAAATTTCCTTTCAGCTCTAAATCTATGAACCTAGAGATCATGTATTTCAAATGCCATCTCCTAAACCTTATTTCCTTTATCAGTCCAAGCCATCATATCTACTTAAGGTATTTTCTTTCCTTCTCAATTTTAACCCTATCGCTAAATAGTTCACTAATATTATACTATCTTATGTTGTCAAATCTCTTTCCCATTCCTACTCCACCCCTTTTTCCTATTGCTGCTCATGCAAAACAGAAAGCAAGCCCTAGATGAGTCCCTCTTCCCTTCTGTATTCTATGCTTCTGCTCAATGCTATAGAATGAGAAAGTTACAGGACACCCTGCTGACTAGTTCCACAGGATTAATTTTATCTAATTTCAACAGAGTTCACCATGCCACAAAATAATACCTTTACTCTTCCCTAATTGACTCTCTATTGTATTCCCTAAAATGGCTATAGCAAATCTTACCTTCTCTCATCAAGCTTTCCTCTCCTTTTCAGCAAGGTACCATGTCTTTTATTATGAACTCCCTCTTCTCCTCTTTTATTTCAAAACTCCCTAATATCATCTCTCACTCTCTTCTCCTTTATATTAATCTCAGATGAAGAAATGGCCCTTCAGTATAACAAGGTCAGCCCCATTATTTGTACCTTTTGCCCATAACCTTCTACATTCTCTAGAAGATTGCCTTCACAATTTTCCCCCCTCTCTCTGTTCACCTCAATATCTAGAGGTCAATAGGCAGCATAATGATAAATATTAAAATTATTAAGACCTGAGTTCAAATTCTACTAGTTGGGTGACCCTAGGCAAATTACCTAAAATTTCCCAGTCTAGGCTTTTTCATCTATAAAATGGAGCAGAAACTAATATCTAACTCAAAAGGTTGTTATGAGGATCAAAAGAGAACATATAAAGGATTTTTCAAAACATAAAGCACTATAAAAATGTTAGTTGTTATCATTATTATTAATCATCAAGAACATATAAAGTATTTTTCAAAACATAAAGCCCTATAAAAATGTTAGTTGTTATCATTGTTATTAATCATCATCATCATTACCCTCTATACTAGCTCCTTCCCTGTAACAAACAAATGAGCCTGTGTTGACCTTATCATTTAAAAAACAAAACTTCACTTGATCCTATCACATGGTCAAATTATTGTCTGATATCTCTCTCCTCCCTTACTTAGAAAAAGTTTGCAAGTTTTGGCATTCATTGTCTCCACTTCCTCTCCTTTCCCTTGTAAACTCCTTGCAATCTGTCCTAGAATCTCATTACTCAATTGAAACTCTTCCCCCAAAGGTACCAATGATTTTTTAATTGCCAAATACAATGGTTCATTTTTCAGTTCTCATCCTTGACTGCTCCTGAGCATTTGACACAATTGGCTTTCTTCCCTCTTTCCTAGATTTTTGTGACATTGCCTTCATATGGTTCTCTTCCTACATATTTGGTTTCTTCTTTTCAGTCATATTTGTTGAACCTTCCATCATCCATATCCTGATCCCATGGTATATTCATTGAGAATACGCATTGTTCCATTCTCTCTATTTATATCTTTAATGCCTGCCACTGGGAATGGAACATAGAAGGTGCTTAATAAATTATAATAGATAGGTTGATTGATTGTGATTAATTGTGAGCATGCACAAGACTGTTCTGAGCTTTCTTCTCTATTCTCTCTTTCTCTTTGTTTCTCTTACTCTGTGTCTCTTTGTCTATCTCTGTTTCTCTGTCTCTGTCTCTTTCTGTTTCTGTTCCTCCATCTCTATTTCTGTCTCTGTCTTTCTGTCTCTATCTCTCTCTGTCTCTGTCTCTCTGTCCCTCTGTCTCTCTGTCTCTTTGTGTGTCTCTCTGTCTCTATCTCTGTGTCTCTGTTTCTTTGTCCCTCTCTCTCTGTCCCTGTCTCTGTATGTTTCTGTCTCTGTGTGTCTCTGACTCTGTCTCTATCTGTCTCTCTCTCTGAATCTCTCTGTCTGTCTGTCTCTCTTTCTCTCTCTCTGAATCTGTCTCTCTGTCTATCTCTGTCTGTCTCTTTCTCTCTATCTCTCTCCTCTCTCTCTCTCTTTCTCTTTCTATGAGCTCAATTATCATCTCTGTGTGGAAGATTCTGATTTTTATGTATCCATCTCTAGTCCCTCCTGAACTTTAGCATCACATCCTCAGTTCTTTATTGGACATTCCTAATTGGATGTTCCATAGACATTTCCAACTCAATGTGTCCAAAATAAAACTCATTATCTTTTCCTTTCTTTTCCCTAGCACATCCACCCAAACTGTAGGTTCCCTGTCTCTTTCAAGGACAGTGCCATACTTTCAGTTACCTAGGTTGTCAACCATAGAGACATCTTGGGTTTTTCACTCTTTTTCCACCGTCCAATTAGTTGCCAAGTACTAATTGCTTCTACCTCCACATCATGTCTTGCATATTCTCCTTTTCTTTAAACTCACAACTAACACGTAGGTAGGCTCTCATTACCTTTTTGACTGGACTACTGCAATATTCTCCTAATTTGTCTCCTTCCTAAAATCTCATCCTTCTCCCACCCATCCTCCAGTCAATTGCTAAATTGTTATTCCTGAAGTGCGTTTCTAATACTATTGTTCTTCCGATCTAAAATCTCCAATGGCTTCCTATTGTCTCTAGAACAAAATTAAAACTCTTCTGTTTGATACTTAAAGCTTTTGATGAAGTGTTAAGTGAAGATAGCATGTGGAAGCAGGCTGAGCCCTTTTCAGAGCTGTTCATTCATCTTTGGAGTCCATCTTCATCCAACTCCTAATGGTGACTCCAAGAAGCTATAGCATGTAGTATGTTTACTAACTACAACCCAGTAAACCTTCTCAGCAGACAGGTTAAGCCAGATTGAGGGTAATTTATGATCCTCAAATATATGATAGTTGATGGGGATGGGGGCAGAGGTTATCTACCCTAAACATGTAAAGACTTGAAACGGGCAGATGAGAGCAATTTGCTCCAATGACCATGAAGGCAATTGAAGCAGGTGCTGTGGAGAGCTTAGAGCTTGGTCAAACAATGAAGCCAAGGTCATTCACTGAATCTCAATTGTTCTGACTTTTGTTCTGCCACTAGACTTTAATGGCTCTGGAAGACACAGTGAGGCTCACAACTTTGTACAACTCTGATTCACTTAAATCCAATTCTTGTACAAGTCAACACATCACCCATTAATGTTATTGGTATTCTTCAAAAATGAAGGAAAAACAACAAAGCCCTTCATAGTCTGGCTCCTACATATATATCTCAACTTTTTTACATATTATTTCCCATCATGCACAATGAACCTGGCCTCCATGCTGGTCCTCACATGTGATAGTCCATCACGCCCTCCATGTATTTGCAAAGACCTGGATTCACTTTTCCCCTCAGCCTTTTGCTTCCAATCAAAGCCATCACAAGCGCCCCAAACTCCATGAGGTTTCTCTTAATCTGAAGCTGTGGGGATCTTTTCCCTCAAATTACCTTATATTGGCTTTGCTTGAAAATCCATATGCTGTTTCCAATAGCATAAAATTGCAAGGACTATTTTGTGTTTGTCTTTGTATTAAGTAGAGCAACTACCATAATTCCTGGCACATGACAGGGGCTTATCAAATACCCATTGATTAGCTTAGTGGTTATAACAATAGCTAACATTTAAATCACACTGTAATATTTGCAAAGCATGTTACATATATGATTGCATCCTCATTACAACCTCGGGAAGTAGATACTCTTATTAGTCACAAGTTGAGAAAGTTTAATCATTTGCCCAAGGTCACACATTGAGGATCTGTCAAAGTTCTTCTTGATTTCAAATCCAGCATTCTATAAAAATGATAATAGCCAAGAGGAAGAGCCAAGATGGCAGAGTACAGGCAAGGACTCTCCAAACTCTCGTTCAAAACACTCCAAATTCCTTTAAATAATAACTCTAAGAAAATTTAATGTATCAGAACGCGCAAAAAGATGGAGTAGAACAATTTTCCAGCTGAAGACAACTTAGAAAGACATCAGGAAAGGTCTATGTCACTAGCATGGGAGTCCAGCATGCAACCCTGACTAGCCCCAACCCAGCCCTGCACCAGCAAAGCAGGAATGAGCCTTGGGGCCTTTGAATCAGTGGAAATACTGGTCATTTCCATACAGCCCAGAGACATCAAAGACAATTTGGAAAGTCAGCAGGAAAGTCAGTCTCTACTGGAGTGAGAGGACCTTGGAAAACCAGCAAATCAGGAACAGGTAGTGGTGGTTTGGGGAGGACTTAGCTCACAGGTAGTGACAAGGAAGATCAAAACACATACTCAGAAAAAGATAAAGTCAAAGCTCCTACGTCCAAAACTTCCAAGAAAAATAAGAACTGGTCTCAGGTCATGGAAGAGCTCAAAATGGATTCTGGAAATCAAGTAAAAGAGATAGAGGAAAAAATATGAAGAGATTGACAATGATGCAAAAGGACATACAAAAACAAAACTAATGAGAAGATGAATGCCTTAAAAAGCAAAATTGGCCAAATAGGAAAGAAAATACTGCTCACTGAGGAAAATAATTTCTTGAAAATTAGAATTGAGCAAATGGAAGCAAAAGACTTTATGAGAAATCAAAACACAATAAAACAAAACCAAAAAAAAAAACCCAAAGAAATAGGAAAAAATAGGAAATGTCTCTTTGGGAAAAATAACTAACCTGGAAAATAGATCCAGGAAAAAAATTTTTTAAATTATTGGTCTATCTGAAAACCATGATAAAAAAAAGAGCCTAGATATCTTCTTTCAAGAAATTATCAAAGAAAACTGTCTTGATATTCTAGAATCAGAAAATATAATAGAAGTGGAAAGAATATATAAATCACCTCCTGAAAGAGATTCCAAAACGAAAACTCCCGGGAATATTATAGCCAAATTCTGGAGCTCCTAAGTCAAGTAAAAAATATTGCAAGTATCCAGAAAGAAACAATCCAAGTATAGTGGAGCCACAGTCAGGATAACACCAGATTTAACAGCTTCTACATTAAAGGATCAGAGGACTTGGAATATGATATTCCAGAAAGCAATGGAGTTAGGATCACAACTAAAAATCACCTATCCCGCAAAATTGATTGAATATAATCCTTCAGGGGAAAAGGTAGATTTTCTATAACATAGAGGACTTTCAATCATTTGTGATGAAAAGAGCAAACCAAATAGAAAATCTGATTTTCAAATACAAGACTGAGGAGAAGCATAAGGAGGTAATTAGGAAAGTGATATCATTAGGGAATTAATTAGGTTCATCTGTTTACATTACTATATGGGAGGACGGTACTTGTAACTAATAAGAACTTTCTCATTGTTACGACAGTTAGAAGAAGTATATAAAGACAGGGGACACAGAGATGAATTGAATATGAAGGGATAATATCTGAAGAAAATAAGCTTAAGGGGTGAGAGAGGAATGTACTGAGAGAAAGGGAAAGGGAGATAGAGGGAAGAAGGAAGAGGGCCTGAGTGAAGCTTTCTCTTTTCATAATCAAGGAGGAAATAATTCACACTCAATATGAATATAGAAATCTATCTCACCGTGCAGAAAATTAAGAGGGAAAGGGAATATGAGAAGAGGGGAGGATGATAGAAAGGAGGTCATAGGGAGTGGTCAGAAGCAAAATATTTTTAAGAAGGATCATGATGAAAGGAGAGAGAAAATAGAATAAATTGGGAGAAGGGATACAATTAGCAATAACAATTGGAAAAAGAATTTTGAAGCAAGTTTCTTTGATGAAGGCCTCATTTCTTTTTTTTTATTAAAGTTTTTTTTTTTGTATAACATATGTATGGGTAGTTCCCCAACATTGATCTTTACAAAGCTTTCCATTACAAATTTTACCCCCAGTCCCCTCTCCTCCCCTAGATGGCAGGAAGTCCACTACATGTTAATAATGTTGAAATGCTTGAGAAGTTATGCAAGAAAAATCCTATCTACAAGAAAAAAAAAAGAAAATCAGAGAAAGGCAACACAATGCAAGCAAATGTCAATAGGGATCATGAAAATGTTACGTTGTGGTACATATTTCATTTCCCTCTCTCTGGGTGTATATGGTTTTCTCCAGTGAACAATTGGAACTGGTTTGAGACAATTCTTTGTTGCAGAGAGCCATGTCCATCAGAATTGATCATCATGTAATACTGTTGTTGCTGTGTATGATGATCTCCTGGTTCTGCTCGTTTCACTCAGCATCAGTTCATGAAGTCCCTCCAGGCCTCTCTGAAATCGTCTTGCTGGTCGTTTCTTACAGAGCAATAATATTCCATAACATTCATTTACCATAATTTATTCAGCCACTCTCCAATTGATGGGCATCCCTTCAGTTTCCAGTTTCTAGCCACTACAAAAAGGGCTGCCACAAACATTCTTGCACATGTGGGGCCCTTTCCTTCTTTTATGATTTCTTTGGGATATAGGCCCAGTAGAAACACTGCTGGGTCAAAGGGTATGCACAGTTTGACAACTTTTTGAGCATAGCTCCAAATTGCTCTCCAGAATGGTTGGATCCGTTCACAGTTCCACCAACAATGTATTAGTGTTCCAGTTTTCCCATATCCCCTACAACATTCATCGTTAACTTTTCCTGTCATTTTAGCCAATCTGACAGGTGTGTAGTGGTACCTCAGAGTTGTATTAATTTGCATTTCTCTGATCAATAGTGATTTGGAGCAGCTTTTCATATGACTAGAGATGGTTTTAATTTCATCATCTGAAAATTGTCTGTTCATATCCCTTGACCACTTATCTATTGAAGAGTGGCTTGAATTCTTATATATATGAGACAATTCTCTATATATTTTAGAAATGAGGCCTTTATCAGAACCATTAAATGTAAAGATGATTTCCCAATTTGATGCTTCCCTCCTAATTTTGTCTGCATTTGTTTTGTTTGTACAGAAACTTTTTAACTTAATATAATCAAAATTATCCATCTGGTGTTCAATTAGGAGTTCCAAGTCTTCTTTGGACATAAATTTATTCCATCTCCACAGGTCTGAGAGGTAAACTATTCTATGTTCCTCTAATTTGCTTACAATATCACTCTTTATATCTAGATCATGAACCCATTTAGATCTTATCTTGGTATGTGGTGTTAGGTATAGGTCAAGCCCTAATTTCTTCCACACTAGTTTTCAATTTTCCCAGCAGCTTTTGCCAAATAGTGAGTATTTATCCCAAAAGCTGGGATCTTCGGGTTTATCGAATACTAGATTGTTAAGGTTATTGCCTAGATTGCCCTGATATCCTATCCTGGGCCACTGATCGACTGCTCTATTTCTCAGCCAGTACCAAATGGTTTTGATGACCACTGCTTTATAATATAGTTTTAGATTTGGTACAGCAAGGCCACCTTCATCTGCCTTTTTTTTCATTAATCCCCTTGAAATCCTTGACCTTTTGTTCTTCCAAATGAACTTTGCTACTATTTTTTCTAGATCTGTAAAATAATTTCTTGGGAGTTTGATTGGTATGGCACTAAATAAGTAGATTAGTTTGGGTAGTATTGTCATTTTTATTATGTTCGCTCTGCCTACCCATGAGCACTTAGTATTTTTCCCATTGATTAGGTCTGATTTTATTTGTGTGGAAAGTGCTTTGTAATTTAGTTCATATAGTTTCTGACTTTTCCTTGGCAGATAGATTCCCAAATATTTTATCCTATCATCTGCTATTTGGAATGGAATTTCTTTTTGTATCTCTTGCTGCTGAACTTTGTTGGTGATATATAAAAATGCTGATGATTTATGTGGATTAATTTTGAATCCTGCCACTTTGCTAAAGTTGTGAATTGTTTCTAGTAGTTTTTTAGTTGAGTCTCTAGGGTTCTCTAAGTATACCATCATGTCATCTGCAAAGAGTGATAATTTGGTTTCTTCATTACCTACTCTGATTCCTTTTATCTCTTTTTCTTCTCTTATTGATAAAGCTAACATTTCTAATACAATATTAAATAGTAATGTTGACAGCGAGCAGCCTTGTTTCACTCCTGATCTTATGGGGAATGGTTTCAGTTTGCCTCCATTACATAGGATGCTTGCTGATGGTTTTAAATAGATGCTACTGATCATTTTAAGGAAAAGCGCATTTATTCCTATACTCTCTAGTGTTTTTAATAGGAAAGGGTGTTGGATTTTATCAAAGGCTTTTTCCTCATCTATGGAGATAATCACATGGTTTTTGTTAGTTTGGTTATTAATATAATTAATTATGCTGATAGTTTTCCTAACATTGAACCAGCCCTGCATCCCTGGTATAAATCCTACTTGGTCATAGTGTACTATCCTGGGGATGACTTTCTGTAATCTCATTGCTAATATCTTATTTAAA